>JAVSCE010013238.1:0-19417 GCA_032199065.1 Smutsia gigantea
GGGCCACAAGAATAGGAGGAGAAGAAGGACCTGCCCTAAGGGAGGGAAACTCAAAGCTTCAGACACCCCCCCACACACACTTTCAGGCTGAGGCCAGTTCCAGTGACTCAGAAATTTCAGAGGAAGGAGGGACCCATTTCTGGGCTGCCCCGATTCAGCGCATGCCAGAACCCCCCATCTTCCACCTACTCCAGCCTCCCCGATCACAGGACCAAAAAGCTGGGTGTGGATGTCGAGGGCAGGGGGTGCTGCTCTTTGGATAAGCGCGGCCTACACTCAGATTCTCCGGCACTACACCTCTGTCCCCACCTCAGTCCAGGTTCATGGCCCTTTGCTTAAATCTTCTCAGTCCCCACTCCTGGCAGAAACAGAGTCCAGGCTCCAGGATATGCTGCAGGGGCTACTGGGAAGGAGGTCTGCTCAGAGGTGGGAGCTAGTAAGAGTCAAGGTCAGAGGCAGGAGGGGGCAGCCAACATCCCCACCCTGAACCCAGTTCGCTGCCTAGAGCCAGGGCAGTTCATACAGGAAAGGCCCTGCTGGGTCACTTCCCCAGGAAACACAAGGGTGGGGGGATGCAATGACCACAATCCTCACCCCACAGGCCCAGCTAGGAGGGCCAGAAGGACCTTTGTCCCCATCCACAAACAATGGCAAAATGAAAACAAGGACCCCCAGATTCTGTGGTCCCCAGTCACCCAGCAAGCCACTGGACCAGGAGGCCACTCCTGGGCCAGGAGGCCACTCCTGGGCCAGGAGGGTCCCATCAGGGTCCTGCAGACCCCTTCCCAGCCTAGCCTGCCAGTGGTCTTTCTGCCCCTCCACTTCTGCCCCTCTGTCCACCAATGCCCAGGACACCTCTGAGTGAAAGCCCGCTGTGCTAATGGGTACAATGGGTTCATTAAACAGACAGGGAGGCGCCAGCAAGGGCAGCTCTAAACCAGGGTACGGAGAGGGATGGGAGTGAGTGTTGGGACCCATCACATGGGCCTGCCCACCAACAGGCCCACACCCTGGGGCGGCTGCAGCTGGTCTGGTCTGCAGGAACTGCATCCCAAAGCCCAGGCCTGGGGCAGTGCCAGGGCACAGGCGTCCACTTCAGACCCGCGCTCAGGCCCTCATGGGCAGCCCAGCAGGCACTGAGGCTGAAAGCCAAGGGTCTCGCACCCGGGGGGCCAAGGTTTCCTGTGCTGGCTCTCCAGCGAGCCTCGCCCACAGAGGGGGACCCAGTCTGCAGCTCCAAGCCCACAGCATGGGGGATTCCCAAGCTCCCACCACATCCACGCCAGCCCCACCACTCCATACACCACAGATGTCCCCGCCTGGGAGCCTCACGGGGCTACTGTGGGGAGATGCTCCCTCCAGCCTGGCTTGAATGATGAGGACCTGAGGTTCAGAGGAGGCGGGCAACCTGGTCGGAACACACAGCAAGGAAGTGACAAGGCCCGACTGAACCCAGAGTCCAGCACTATCACCTCGTGTGACCTGTTACCCAGAGAAATCCGGATAGGAGGAAAGGGGGTGAATGGTGGTTTCCGAGAAGTGAGACAGGATGCAGATGGGGTTTGAGGAAGTTTGAGATAGTGCCTGAGTGGTGGTGGGCTGGCGAGTAGAGGTTCCGACCAAGGCTGCCGTATGAGCTGGACAGGCCCTGGGCTGAGGCGGGGACCGTGGCAGGACCAGGGGCCGAACGGGTGACAGAGAAAATATTACAGTAATTAATATAATTAAAAACCAAGGGAAAGGTGATCACAGAGAACAGTGGTACCCACGGCAGGAATGAGGAACTGGAAGGGGGTCTTTCAGGGAAGGGAAAGGGGGGTGGCTGAGGCACACGGGAAGCAGCATGTCTGTAAGTGGCTGAGGGAGTCCCCAGGGCAGGGGGAGCAGCCTGGATGAGGAGGGAGCCAGGGCTGAGAGCAGCGTGGGGATCTGAGGGGCCATCCCAGGGACTACAGGGAAGGGTTCCAGGAGAATGGGACATATTATGCGCCATGTATGTCACACATGGGAATAGAGTGCCAGGAAGGAGAGCAGAGTGGGACCCCGGAGGTGGGAGAGGGTGGGCCTGGGCTCCTCCAGGAAGGGGGCAGCGGGTGTGTGGGAGGCAGAGCAGCAGAGGCACCTAGCAGGAGAACACGGAATAGGAAGGCGGTGAAGAACAGCCTCCAGACAGTAAGCAGGGATGTCCGAACATCAGAAGCAGGTGAGCCTGGCCCAGCCTCTCCCTGCCATCGCCCCAAGGCTGCCAGCTCATCCCAGCCCTGATGAGGGAGCCCAGCCCCATGTCTCCCCAGGGAGCCAGCAAAAGGCCTTGGGGGCACACCGCATCTGCTCCCATTCTGCCTTGTTTGGGCCTGTAAGAATCTGACACCCTTGACTTCAAATGCCCAACATGCCCATAGTGAGCACCTATCGTGTGCCTGGCACCCCATCAGTCCTGAGCCACGCGATCTGCAGACCCCCAGACTTGGCGGCAACATTACCAAGCCCCTTGCCACATTCAAATTCATCGAAATTGCCTGCCTTACCCTGTTGGGCACAAATACTGATTGTCTAGAACACTCAGGACTCTACTGAGGGTCTGAGCCCCACACACAGAGGTGCTGATTAAGGAACAGCAGGAAAGATGCCTCCACCAGTCGAAGGGAGAAAGTAGGTAGTTAGATCATGGAGAGATTCCAGGAGAAGGCGACAGTGAGGGTTGCAGAGCCCCTTCCCCAGGAGCAGGCCCACCTGCCTGCCCTTGGAACCCCTAGACCACCTGACTCCAGATGACATCTGAGCCTGTAGACCCCTGTGACGAAGGCCACAGAGCTAAGCCCTTTAGAGTAGCCAAAGCCCAGAGCAATTAAGTGACTTAAGATCACACAGCCCATCTGCAGCACTGGAGCTCCCCAAAAGACACAGTTCCCCATCCCTGAGAGGTTGGGGGGTGGTCTCATTCATTCCTGGGCAGTCCAGCAGAGCCTGGCGCTCTCTAAAGATAGCCCCACCTGTCACACAGAGAAACTGAGATGCAGGGACTGCACCAATGTCCTGTGGCCATTTAGTGGCAGAAAACTAACCCAGAACCCAATCTCTAGCCTTTGTTGATCCAACCCCAAGTGCCCAGCACTGTGTTGGCTGCAGAAATACCCACAATGCTGTCCTTACCCCATCCCCTCGGAGCAGGCTTGGCACCCAAGACTGTGGGCATGGGAAACTGTGGGGGGAGGATAGCAGCCCAGTTTTGGGGGAGCTGCCCTGGGTTCAGAGTTGAGGGTTCATGCTCCAGAAATCCCAAGGAAGAGAGTCTATCCAAGCTTGTGCAGGGTCTTGCCACTGCTACCCTCCCAGGAGAACAGCCCTGGGTCCAGGGACTTGGGGGTGAACTGGCACCAGGACCTGGCCATTGACAGAGCAGTCACCCATCATCTGTAGATGAGGAAACCAGGCACGAAGGACATCGATGGTTCAGCCAGGGTCACTGACTCCTACTCCTAGATTCTTCCCAGTCTGGGATCCCAAGTCCACACCTACCCACAGTCATGAGCTAGTGGGGCCATGAGCACAAGCAGTTCCATCAGAGTTAAGTGGGCAAGTGTGGCCTTCACAGGGTCCCTCCCAGGTCCTGCTGGCGTCTGGGTGAGCTCCCAGGACACCAGACGCCCACTGAGTACTGGCAGCTTGGCCCCTGATCCTTCAGTCCCTGCCTCCAATATCCAAAGTGGGGGTCCATAAAAATGGACCTCAGGGTAACCCCAGAACTCTTGCCTCTCATTCCCCAGATGCCCATTCTGCACCTTATGCTCTCCACCTACTATGTGCTGTGTACCTGGCTCGGGCCTGGGGGATCCAAATGTTCATGTAAGAAGTGAGCTTACATGAGGATCATGTGGGGGTCAGCCAGCAGCCTGGTTCACCCAGAAGGTCCTGGGAATACAGCAGGGAGGCTGGACTGGGGCCTTCTCCAGGACCTCGAGCCTTTAAAGACAGCATCCATCTACTGGTGGCTCCCAGGCTTGTTTGTCTGGCTCCTACCTGGATGCCCCCAGGGAAGGACACTCTGGGCCTGGGTCCCTCCCCACCTGGCAGCCCACTCATTCCTCCCTTGCAAGACCCAGAAAAGTGTGGCCATACTCTCAAGGCCCCCCAGCAACTCTGTGGCTGTTTTTCCTCGGTTCACCTAATACATGGGGCCACAGCTTCATCCAGACAGGGCTGCTCCTCAATGCGGTGAACACCTGGCAGATTATCCTAACTTCTCCAAGTACCACATGACCACTTCTGACCTAAACACAGTCTCCTTCCCCTGGGGTGCATTTCCAGAGAATACACTCTCTGCTTCAACTTTCTCCCTCACAAGCCTCTCCACACCTCACCCCTACCAGGGACCCATTCCCTCAGCACCCCCTGCTGGGGATGAAATACCATTACTCCCCCAGCATCTCAGCTCAGCTCTGCTAGGTGTCGCGGAGTCAAGTGGATCCAGCCCACCAGCATCTCCGGGGGCTTCCCTCACTCCCCAGCTGTGGCTGAGAAAGAGCCTGTCCTGAGACCACCAGTCTGGCACAGTTCTTTAGAAGAATACGACCCGCCCCACTCTGGCCATATCTCCTCCAGGACCGGCTCTTTCCAGACCACGGGGTAGAGAAAGTGTTTGCCCAATTCCATGAGAAGACCACCACCTTTCTGCATGTCCAGGGCAAGGGTTCCACACCTGGTCAGCCAGGGACTGGGACCACCCTTGAGAGGCAGTGAACAGTAAGGGGTACTGTGACCCAGAGTCTGTGCCGTCCAGGGCCAGGCTGCAGGGAGGTCCCACCCCATACCTCTGAGCCCCAGATGGAGGTTCATCAACTTGCTGGAGACCCTGGCTGAGGCCCAGCTCCCTTTTCCCAACTGCGCTGCTTTCCAAAGGTCACCCGGCCTCCTCTAGGTATGCACCCCAGACTTACTCTGGCTTGCTCCCCCATTCCCATCTCGCACTCTCAGATAAGCTGAGAGGAGTTGGCACTGTCATGCCAGGATGGTCTGTCGCCCACCCTTCACACTCCCCATCCCCAGGGAGACCCCCTGGCCCCTCCCCGAGGAGTGTCCTTCTGTCTCCGGTGCGAGCCCGCGAGCCCGTCCTCGTGCTACAAGGCGCTCCTCAGCCGCGCGCGAGCAGGGCTGGGGACGCTGGTCACCCGGTGTGTGTGCGCACAGGGCAGGAACCTCCATCCCCGGAGGCAGCCGCGGCCGATCCCGCGCGGGGCCGCGAGTGCGCGTGGACCTACCCTCTCCACATCCCGGCGCCCGCGCGTCCGGTGCCCGCACCGCCGCCGCGATCTCCCTGCGCCGCCCCGCGCCGCGTCCCCGCCCGCCGCCGACTCCGCCCCGGCCCGGCCGGGCTGCCCGGGCCGCTGTCAGTCCAGTCCGCGGCCAGTCTGTCCGAGCGGCCCCGAGCCCGGCCCCGAGCCTGCCCTCGGCGGGTCACGTGCCTGGGGGGGAAGGCCCGAGGACACGTGCCCGGCCCCGCCCCTCGCCGGCCGGCGCAGAGCCGCGCGCGCTCCCGGGGCCCAGCTCGGGCCGCCAGCCCGGGGCAGCAGACGGCAGGGGCGGGGGAGGAGCTGGGTCGCCAGCATCCCGCCGCCAGCGCGGCCCTCAGATGCCCCCAGCTGACTCCTCTGTAGTCACCGGCAGCCCCAGCACAGCGCAGCACCCGCCCCGAGACACCACTGCTCAAGAAACCGCAATGGCTCCGGGGTTTTCAACTCCCTGATACTTGGCGGTGTGTCACCCAGGCCAGCAGGCCCCCTCCCACATCCTCACCTGGCCATCACTCTTTCCCTGGGCTCCCTGCTCTGTGCCTGTTCGCTTGCCACATCCTGCCTGTTCGGGAGGGGGGCAGACCCCAAAACAAGTTTTCTCAGTGCTACTCTCTGAGCGCTTGTTCCCTGGGAGGGCCCACCTTTGGCCCAAGTCTCCAGCCCCAGTCTTCCCCACAGGGGCCTCCCCTCTTGCTCTGATAATGCCCTGTCCATCCCTGCCTCTCCCCACCATCCATCTGGGGGAAGCCAACCCCCACATGCACACCTGTCTGATCCCAAGTCCTCTGCAAAGCCATTACCTGAATCCCAAACCACTGGTCTTCCTGCCCCTCAGTCCTGTCACCTATCCGGATCCCTTATCATCAGCCTCGGGTTAGACCCAGTGAGAGCACAACTCACCTTCCCTCCCTCCAGGGACCATGGCTCCCACCCTCTGTGTCTAGAGGAGGCCAGGGAGGCTGGAAGAAGATACTTCCCTTCCAGCTGCTACCAGAACTTGGGGCACTAATATTCCAGTCCCACAGAGCTGGGGGCTCAGGCTTGAATTTGTCAGGTCTGCATTTGGGGACACATATTTCATTAATTTGGCCTTTCTGAGCACAGACTATGGGTCCTAACAAGGGTTGGGCACCCAAGGGGAAACTGCACAGACAGGCTCTGTCCTGGGATTCCAGTATGGGGGAGATGGGAACATATTCTCAAGGACTTCCACTTCTAAGGCCACTGCTTGCCCTGGACACACCTTGTTAAGTGAATGGTATCTAAAATAGAAAATGGTACACCTTTCCTAGGTGGGCAAAGCCCATGCCAAGTCACAGGTCTTGGTGAGTGGCAGACAGGCTGGACTTCATTATGCCTTGCTCACTTGCTTCCTTGGCCAGCACCTTGTGCAGTGAACAACCTGAGCAGCCGTCTGTGACATCCCTTCTGACTTCCCAGAATTATCCTGCCTAGGCTTCCCATGCCCTTCACTCCACAGGGCAACCATTTCCTCGGCTGTGGTTTCCCAAGGGTTGGGACCACCTCCTAGGTGCAGTGTTCCTCTACCCAGCCCAGCCCAGCGTCTGACCCAAAGCAGATGTCATCATATGTTTGTTGACTTGTGTCCTTCACCAAGTAAGTCTTGAGCAACTGCTGTCTTCCTGGCCCTTACTTTGTTCACTATTTAGGGGAAGTGGGAGAAGATGACACAAATGCACTCAGGACAGGGCCCTTACCCTCCAAGTCTTCACAAGCCCAAGCAAGAGATAAGACTTGGTCCAAGCATGGTAACCCGGACGGGTGGGAGATAAGGGCAGAGCCCAGCGCTACAGTGCCAGAGGAGAGTCCTCAGCAAGGAAGTAATGGTGAGTCACAGAAGCCCTTGAGCAAACAAAGTCTCAAAAGACAAGTGTGGGGTCCCAACCTGGGAGCACTGGTACCCCAATTACTAACCAAAAATATCCCATCCTCTAGGTGTCTGTTTACCTGGGACTCATGGGCCTCACTAACTCCTCCCACAGCCCCGTGAGCTCTGCTCCTCAGCTGAAAAGGATGAGCTCAGAGAAGTCAAGAAATCTGCCCAATTCACACAGCTGGGGTGGGGCTGAGACCCCCCCCTTACACCAGTTTTCTGAAAAGGTGGCCCAGAAGCCAGAGGGCTCACTGGAAGCTGTGGCAGCACGCATTCAGGCAACAAGGGGAGCCTACTGGGTGCCTGGAGAGCAGGTGGGGAGGGAGAAATAAGAAGTGTGTCCTCTGCCCCTAAGCCACTGCCCTCCCCAAACCTCTGCCCTCTCCCCTTTGTCTGGCAGCCTTGGCCACAGACCCTTGCCTGGAGGCCAATGGAGATCAGGTGACTGCCTGCCTGGATGCCCCAGGCCCTGATTCTGCACTTAGTTCTGCATTCAGCTCACTGTGTGACCCACGGTGAGGGTCTGAGCCTCAGACTATGTCTGTACAACCACCACGTTGGACAATCAGGGCCACCGCCTGGTGCTAGCCTTGGCAGTGGCCCATCAGATTCCTCATAGTTCCCCTGTCTGGAGCCTGGCTTCTCCCCCCTCCCCTAGCACCCCCTGCAGAGTGGCAGGATCCCCCCCTCCCACCTGTCCCCAGGTCACTACCTCACCTGTGTGTGTCCCAAGACTCCTCTCCCAAGTTCTCCCCAAGCGCAGGGCCCAGACCAGGTGGGACATAGTGGACAGTCCCCGAGCTCATTGCCAGGAACACAGGGCATGTCCCTCGGGCCGGGCACCTGGTGCGCTCCTCAGGGGCTTCCATGCCTGGAGACCAGACCCAAGGTCCCTCAGGAGACGGCCAGGCAAGCAGGTGGCACAAGCCTTCTCCCCACCCCCAGGCTGAGCTTCACATTAACCTTTGCTATCTCTGCGGAGCAGACGCCTGTGAGGGAGGTGCCTCCCGGACAGACCTCTATCTCCATAAACCCCACAATTATTAACTCCCATGGCTCAGGGGGCAGCAGAAGACGCTGGGGCCTCCCTCCTGGGCTCTGGGCCAGGGAAGGCCAGACACCTGGAAGAGAGGTAGGAGCCTTCCTCTAATGTGCAAGGCCCCAGGTTTCAGTGGGTCCAGGCTGCAGCTAGATGGGGCTGCCTGTCCCCTCGCCACCCAGATGGGCGAGTTGGAAAGAACCTGCTAGCCCTAGCTGTGTTACTAGCTGGCTGTGTGGCCTTGGGCAAGGACCCCTGCTCCCTCTTGGTCTCTGGCCTCAATAACCCCTTAAAACTTTTAATCACCAACAAAAAAGGACAACTCAGTGTGTCAGGAACATAGTTCTGGAGGCAGACAGGCTGATTCAACCCCGCTTCCATACTGTGAACCTTTGGGCATGTTAGAGTCTCTGTGCCTCAGTTTCCTCCACTATAAAATAGAATCTCATCCTCTAAGGCACACCAGGCCGGCTGCTGTTGCCCAGACATGCCCTATGTCCCCACCCTTTCCTCATGCCCTATGTCCCCCTGTCTCTGCACCCTCCAATCCATCCTCCCCACAATGACACATCTTGCTCACAAACCCTCCTCCAGGAAGCCTTCCCTGTGGATCGTTTCTTCCTCTGCAGGTATTGGGCTGGAGCCCTCAGACATGTGCCACCTTGTGTGGTGACGAGTGCCCCATGGAACTGTTTGACACTCCCAACAAGAACTGAGTGACCCCACAGGCAGAGGCTGGCCCACATTAATACCAAATCCTTGGTGCCCCACTTCCTGGCACAGAATCACCCACAAGCCCCCCAGAATGGTGTGAATGTCCCACCCTGACTCATTTGGCCTGAATTCTAATCCTAGCTCTGTCACTTCCAGGCCATGTGACCTTGGGCAAGTCACTTAAACTCTCTGGGACTCATTTCCCTCACCTATAAAATGGGAAGAGTTCTCCCCTGTGAAGTCATAAACCTCAAAGGTAGCATGGGTGGAGGGTCTGCCACGCTGGAGTGAGAGTGTCTGATTCCCGCCTCTCTTGCTGCCCCTCTTCTCTCCTGTCTGCCCCCAGCTCCCGCGAGGGAGACGCTGCCAGTCCCTGCCCAGTAGTCACATCCGCTGCCCGCCCTGCCCTTCGGATAACACCATCTCCCACTCAGTCCTGGGTTTCGAAGCTCTCTCAGCCTAATTCAAACCAGATGCTGGCCTCTCTTTCCTGGCAATGAATTTTCCATGGCCTGCTCCCACCCCCTTCCTGTTTTGCTCCTCACTGATCTCCTGCTCAGTTCTTCCGCGCTCCCACCTTCCTCTGCAGGGCAACCTCTGGGCCCACCTGGAAACAATTAATGGAAAACAGGATGTGTGGAAAGAAGAGGGGGGTCTCCCCATCACACCAATATGGCAGAGGGAAGGGGCTCAGCCTGGCTGTTGACAATGCATATGGGAGATGGTTCCTTCCTGTCAAGCCCCAGCCAACCTCTCGGGGGGTAAACCAAGTCAGAGTGGCTCTGGGGACTGTACAGAAAAACTTACTTTCTGGACATTTAGGCACAGGTGGGACTGCATAGGGAGCTGTGAAGGCCTTCTCTGTCACTTCTGAGAAATTCAGAGCCAGAAGAGATCCGATCCCCTCCTGTTACAGATGAGGAAACTGAGGCTTGCAGACTCGTCCAGGGTCATTGGTGAGTCAGAGCCTAAGGCAGCCAGGTCTGGCACTGCTGGCCATAAGGAAAAGCTTATGCCTGAAGCAAAAACTGCCGCCTAAAGTCCCTTCCAGGGCTTGCTATCTCAGTGTCATTCCTGCCCGCCCTTTCCCCCTGCCTCCAAGCACTGGGCCTGGTCACGAGGCAAGGCTCACAAGGCCGCCTACAGTCCAGCTGGGCTGGCAGGCACGGGTCCGGCTGCACACGCCAGGCCAGGCAGTCCTAGATGGGCCTCACCAGGGCCGGGTACAGGGGGAGGAGGCCTTGGGCAAACCCAGTAATGGACGTGCTGGGGCTACCCTTTCTCCTCTCAGCCTTTTGATTACCCTCAGGTCATCCAGGGCAGGCCGTCCAGTGAGGACGCTGGCATTTCCATGAAAACAACAGCCCGAGGGCTCTTAAAAGTCTAGCTCAGGCCCGCCTGGCTCCACCAGCTGTGCAGATTGTTTGGACAACTGGATGGAATGTTTGGCAGCTAGAGTCCTCCTAGGATCTCTGGGCTCAGATTTCAAGAGAGAGGGAGGAGAGGATGCTGGCTCCAGGGAGAGGGAAACAGGCTTAAGGGGTCAAATGTGGGCCTGGAGGCACCCCCACCCAACCCAGGCCTGACCAAGACCAATGGCTGTCCAGCTCCAGCATGATGGGGAGTTAGAGTCAGGCCCATGCTCCTAGGGGAAGGAGAGGGGATGGGGGCGGAGATAGCCAATGGTGTCAGAGATTTGGTGGGGCCAACTGGTGAAGTCAGGCCCTGGGGACAGCCTGGGCTTGGCCCGGGACAACACTTTGAGAAACTAAGATCTTACAACAGAGAGCATCCCATCTACCACCACCCACATTTCACAGAGAGTGCAAATGGGGTCCAGAGGGGCAGGCACTGGCCCGAGGTGACACACAGGCTGGGTGTAGAGCTGGGCCGGATCCCAGGGCTCCCAGTCGTAAGCTTGCCCTTCTCACTGGCCAGGCTGTCTCCACCGTCACCTCCAACTCCAGAGACACATGCACCCCAGCCAATTGTCATCCTTGCTCTTCCCCAAAGACACAGGCAAAATAATTACTCAAGTGTGATGCTCAGGGTTCATCAGAATACACAGACACTGAGCTCCCAGCTTCAGAATCTGGCATTAATCCACTTGTGGATAAGGAGTGGAGGCCCCAAGAGCCAGGATTCCTGCGCCATCTCCTACTCTGGGGCCAGAGCTCCCCCAGGTTCTTCATCACAAATGCCAGCAGCCCCTGCCGGGGTCCCTTGAGTAAGGCTGAGAAGACACCACATTCTAGGCTCAATTATATGGAAAACAGTTTGAGCCTCAGTTTACCCACCCTCAAATTGGGAAGATTATCCTTGCTCTGCCTGACTCATCATCATCTGTGGGTGCTGACAGTGAGGGTAGAGGCTGGGGGCATTGAACCCTTTGGAGACATGTAAACCATTGGAGCTCACAGGAGGGAAAGAGGGAGGAGATTCTTCTGGGCCTAGGTGGTTAGGGGAGACCCACCAAGGTGCCTGGGGGCCTGCACTGGATTCCTTCAGGTGGAACCTGTTTACCCACTCCCAGCTCCCAGCAGGAAAGCTCAGACACCTAATGGAATTTGAAAACCAGCCAAACCTCCAAGGGCAGATAGACAGGAGCGGAAGGGTATGACCCCCAGGCACCTGGTGACTCCATTCCAAAATGGGGCAGGGACCATGCACCAATCTTTACATGTGATAAGACAGTCCACCCTTGCAAGCTCCTTCATTGCTTTCCGTTCCCATTTTAAAGATGCGGGAGCCAGAGACCTGGAAAGGGTGAAAGGATTTGGCAACATTGAACGAAGAATTAGGATTTTGATCCAGGCCTGCCTGACTCCAGAAGATCGTATTCTTAGCCTCCAGCATTCATCCCTCAGGGGGAAGTACATGGTAGGGCTTTTTTGAGAAAGGAGGGCTTTCAAATAAGCAGCACTTAAATATATAGCAATGGAGGACGGGAATTCTATGCAGAAAGACTACCAGGAATGAAGGCTTGGAGGTGGGACAGAGCAGGGCACACACAGAGAAACAAGCCCTCCACATTGGCCAAAGCAAAAGCTGATTTGGGGGATGGGAAAGAAAAGTCTTGACAGGCAGACTAGGAAAGAATCATGAAAAGCCTTGGAGGCCACGTTAAAGAATTTGGACCTTATTCTAAAGGCTCCAAGGAGAAAGTTAAACATTTTTGAGTGGCAGAGTGATGTGATTAGAGCCCTTCTTTAGGAAGATTAAATCGACAGCCATGTACATAGATGATAGAAGTGAATACTTATCAAATATCTGGAGAGGGAAAGACTTTCTAAACTTAGAAGCATTTGAAGAGATTTCAAAAGGGAAAAATCAATAGATCTGTTTATATTAAAATTTTAAAATTCTCTCCTCCTCCCTCCACCAAAATAATAATAATAATAACAATAACAACAACAACTAAAAAGCAAGTAGACTGGGGATGATATTCCCAACAAATGGCTAAGTGTTAATGTCTTTGATATAAAAATAATTCACAAAAATCAGTGAGAAAAACACTGGGAACCCAGTAAGGGTATTCATTCATTCATTATTTCATTCATTCATTCAACAGATATTTAATGAGCACCCATGTCAGGTGCTCAAGAGTTATTAATGGGCAAGAGAAAGTTTCTATACTCATGAAGTATACAGATTGGGGGACGTGTGTGTAGGGGGGTTCAGATACCAATTACAGCACTGGGTGATAGGTACAAGGATAGGAAGTGCATCTAGGTAGGAACTCCTAACCTAGACTTGCAGCCTGGGAAACATTCCTGAGGGAAGAATTTGGGAGTGGGAAAGGGGGTTATTGGAAGAGATGAGTCTGGCAAGGGAGTCAGGGACCATATCAAGTCACTCAATCGAGCAGGAGTGTGATGTGATCAGACATGCACGTCCAAGAGATGGCTCCTGTGGTTGTGTGTGAAATGGACTGGAAAATTCCTGCTTCTGCTGATACGGTGGACCTGGAGCAGTGAGGAACTTTCCTGCTACAGAAAAAGAATATCCTACAAAGAGAGGCCATGATTCTTTGAGGCCCTGTTTTC
The DNA here is from genome assembly GCA_032199065.1 of Smutsia gigantea. Lineage (NCBI taxonomy): Eukaryota > Metazoa > Chordata > Mammalia > Pholidota > Manidae > Smutsia > Smutsia gigantea. Next base: position 12,985 of record JAVSCE010013238.1, read on the forward strand.
TACCAAGATCTCAAAAAAATACTTCCTGACCCACAGAGGAAAGTTAGAATGAAGCTGGGAGCGTGGCCAGGAGAAAGGGAAACAGCTGAATCTCAGACCACTACATTAAGCCAGGGCCCTCAAGGAGGGCTGAAGTGCTCCATGTTGGTGGCGCTCCTACGCTTCAGGCAGAAGCAGGCACAAGTCCCCTTTGAAAGAAAATGTCCAAATTTAAGAAAGAAAGATCACCATTACCTAATAACGAGCAGTGAACTCACAATCAGATCACCAACTCATAAGGAGACTGGCCACTGTAAGTGTAAATCAGCAGAAACAACATACAACAGGTTTAGATGCTGTAGGGCTCCAGATATTCAGATCCTATATACAATATAGAATGGTGATGTATGAACTTAAGAGGAATAAGTAAAAAGAGATTATCACAGAGAACCAAGATTTTGCAGTGATCAAATGAAACATACATATGTATCTCCAAAAGAATGGGTGAAATAGTTTGGACACAGAAGAAGAGAGAATTAGAGTCCTGGAAGAGAAATTTACAGAATAAGAAAGCAGCACAGAGAGGCACAAACAGAGATGTTAAAAAGAGATATAGACATGACCAGGTGGGATTTATTCCAGAGATGCAATGAATGTATAATATTCATAAATCAATCAATACCATGTACCACATTAACAAAAAGATAAAACCCACATGATCCACTCAATAGATACTGAAAAAGCATTTGACAAAATTCAACATCCGTTCATGATAAAACTCTCAACAAAATGAGATGGTACATACCTCAATATAATATATAATATATATATTAATAAATTATATATATATATATTAATAGACTAATAGTTAATAAAGTCCATATATGACAAACCCACAGCCAACATCATACTTAATAGTGAAAACCTGAAAGCTTTTCCTCTAAGATCAGGAACAAGACAAGGATGCCCACTCCCACCACTTTTATTCAACATAGTTCTGGAGGTCCTAGTCACGGCAATGAGGCAACACAAAGAAATAAAAGGCATCCAGATTGGCAAGGAAGAAGTTAAACTGTCCCTGTTTGCAGATGACATGATATTGTACATAGAAAATCCAAAACACTCCACCAAAAAACTATTAGAACTAATAACTGGATTCAGCAAAATTTCAGAATACAAAATTAATGCACAGAAATCTTTTGCATTCCTATATACCAACAACAAACTAGCAGGAAAAGAAATCAGGAAAACAACTCCATTTACAATTGCATCAAAAAATAACATACTTAGGAATAAACCTAACCAAAGAGGTGAAAGACCTATACCCTGAAAACTACAAGACACTCATAAGAGAAATTAAAGAAGACACTAGTAAATGGAAATACATCCTGTGCTCATAGATAAGAAGAATTAATATTATCAAAATGGCCATCCTGCCCAAAGCCATTTATAGATCAATGCAATCCCTATCAAAATACAACAGCATTTTTCAATGAACTAGAACAAATAATTTAAAAATTCATGTGGAACTACAAAAGACCCTGAATAGCCAAAGCAAACCTGAGAAGGAAGAATAAATCAGGGGGGATTACGCTCCCTGACTTCAAGCTCTACTACAAAGCTATAGCAATCAAAACAGTATGGTACTGGCACAAGAACAGATGCATAGATCAAAGGAACAGAATAGAGAGCCCAGATATAAATCCATGCATATATGGTCAATTAATATACAATAAAGGAGCCACAAAGGAATATAAATGGGGAAAGAACAGCCTCTTCAATAAGTGGTGTTGGGAAAACTGGACAGCTACATGTAAGAGAATGAAAATGGATTATTGTGTAGTTCCATACACAAAAGAAAACTTGAAATGGATCTGAATGTAAGACTTAAATGTGTCATGAAAACCATAAAACTCTTAGAAGAAATCATAGGCAAAAATCTCTTGAACATAAGTATGAGCAATTTTTTCCTGGACACATCTCCTCAGGCAAGGGAAACAATATCAAAAATGAACAAGTGGGACTACATCAAACTAAAACAGCAAAGGACACCATCATCAGAACAAAAAGGTATCCTACAGTATGGGAGAATATATTTGTAAATGACTCATCTGATAAGGGGTTAACCTCCAAAATATATAAAGAATTCATACACCTCAATCCTCAAAAAACAAATAACCCAATTAAAAAATGGGCAGAGGACCTAACAGACACTTCTCCAAAGAAGAAATACAAATAGCCGACAGACACATGAAAAGATGCTCCACGTAGCTAATCACCAGGGAAATGCAAATAAGATATCACCTCACACCAGTTAGAATGGCCACCGTCCAAAACATAAGAAATAACAAATGTTGGTGAGGATGTGGAGAAATGGGAACCCTCCTACACTGTTGGTGGGAATGTAAATCGGTGCAACCGCTGTGGAAAGCAGTATAGAGGGTCTTCAAAAAAATTAAAATAGAAATACTATTTGATCCAGTAATTCCACATCTAGGAATTTACCCAAAGAAAACAAAATTCCTGATTCAAAAAGGTATATGCACCCCTATGTTTATCACCACATTATTTACAATAGCCAAGAAATGGAAGCAACCTAAGTGTCTATCAATAGGTGAATGGGTAAATAAGAAGTGGTACATACATGCAGTGGAATATTATTCAGCCACAAAAAGAAAAGAAAGCCTGCCATTTGCAACAACATGGATGGAGCTAGAGGGTATTATGCTCAGTGAAATAAGCTAGGTGGAGAAAGACAAATACTATATGATTTCACTTATTTGTGGAATATCAAAACAGCAAAACAGAATAAACAAAACAGCAGTAGACTCATAGACATGGAGAAGTGACTAGTGGCTAACATAAGAGAGGGGTTGGGGTGAGTGGGTGAGGAGGATGAGGGGTATAAAGGGGCACAATAATTCACAATCACGATATAAGTTGGTCACAGAGATGGTAGTACAGGATGGAGAACGCAGTCAATGATTCTGTAACATTTTTCTATGTTGGTAGATAGTGACCATACTAGAGGGGGTGAGGATTTAATAATATGGGTAACTCTTGAACCCCTATGCTATACATTTGAAACCAATATAAGATTGTGTATCAGTGATACTTCAGTGAAAATCAAAGAGAGAGATTAGACTTATAAGGCCTATAAAATGGATGATGGCGATGGTTACACAACACTGTGAATGTACTTTATTCTGATAAACTGTACACTTAAAAATGATTTTTAAAAAACACACTCGAATATTGCAATCCAGGCCTATTTAAAGAAGGAAGAACATTCCCAAATGAATAGTCTAAAGACACAATTACTGAAATTGGAAAAAGAAGAACAAATGAGGCCCAAAGTCACCAGAAGGAGGGACATAATAAAGATCAGAGAAGAAATAAATAAAATTGAGAAGAATAAAACAACAGAAAAAATCAATGAAACCAAGAGCTGGTTCTTTGAAAAATAAACAAAATAGATAAACCCCTAGCCAGACTCATTAAGAAAAAGAGAATCTACACACATAAACACAATCAGAAATGAGAAAGGAAAAATCACGACGGACCCCACAGAAATACAAAGAATCATAAGAGAATATTATGAGAATCTATATGCTAACAAGCTGCAAAACATAGAAGAAATGGACAACTTCTTAGAAAAATACAACCTTCCAAGACTGACCAAGCAAGAAACAGAAAAACTTAACAGACCAATCACCAGTGACGAAATCGAATTGGTAATCAAAAAACTACCCAAGAACAAAACCCCTGGGCCTGATGGATTCACCTCTGAATTCTACCAGACATATAGAGAAGAAGTAACACCCATTCTCCTTAAAGTTTTCCAAAAAATAGAAGAGGAGAGAATACTTCCAAACTCATTCTATGAAGCCAGCATCACTCTAATACCAAAACCGGGCAAAGACCTCACCAAAAAAGAAAATTACAGACCAATATCCCTGATGAACGTAGATGCAAAACTACTCAACAAAATATTAGCAAACAGAATTCAAAAATACACCAAGAGGATCATACACCATGATCAAGTGGGATTCATCCCAGGGATGCAAGGATGGTACAACATTCGAAAATCCATCAACATCATCCACCATATCAACAAAAAGAAGAACAAAAACTACATGATCATCTCCATAGATGCTGAAAAAGCATTTGACAAAATTCAGCATCCATTCCTGATTAAAACTCTCAACAAAATGGGTATAGACGGCAAGTACCTCAACATCATAAAGGCTATATATGACAAACGCACAGCTAACATCATACTTAACGGCGAGACGCTGAAAGCTTTTCATCTAAGATCGGGAACAAGACAGGGATGCCCACTCTCTCACTGTTATTCAACATAGTACTGGAGGTCCTAGCCACAGCAATCAGACAAAACAAAGACATACAAGGCATCCAGATTGGTAAAGAAGAAGTCAAATTGTCACTATTTGAAGATGACATGATACTGTACATTAAAAACCCTAAAGACTCCATTCCAAAACTACTAGAACTAATATTTGAATTCAGCAAAGTTGCAGGATACAAAATTAACACACAGAAATCTGTTGCTTTCCTATACACTAATGATGAACTAACAGAAAGAGAAATCAGAAAAACAATTCCATTCACAATTGCATCAAAGAATAAAATACCTAGGAATAAACCTAACGAAGGAAGTGAAAGACCTGTACTCTGAAAACTACAAGACACTCCTAAGAGAAATTAAAGAGGACACTAACAAATGGAAATGCATCCCATGCTCTTGGCTAGGAAGAATCAATATTGTCAAAATGGCTACACTACCTAAAGCAATCTACAGATTCAATGCAATCCCTATCAAACTACCAACAGCTTTCTTCAATGAACTGGAACAAATAATTCTAAAATTCATATGGAACCACAAAAGACCCCGAATAGCCAAGGCAATCCTGAGAAGGAGGAATCAAACAGGGGGAATTACACTCCCTGACTTCAAGCTCTACTACAAAGCCACAGTAATCAAGACAATTTGGTATTGGCACAAAAACAGACCCACAGACCAGTGGAACAGAATGAAAATCCAAACATTAACCCAAACATATACAGTCAATTAATATTTGATAAAAGTGCCTTGGATATACAATGGGGAGATGACAGCCTCTTCAGCAGCTGGTGTTGGAAAAACTGGACAGCTACATGTAAGAGAATGAAACTGGGCTACTGTCTAACCCCATACACAAAGGTAAACTCAAGGTGGATCAAAGACCTGAATGTAAGTCATGAAACCATAAAACTCTTATAAAAAAACATGGGCAAAAATCTCTTGGACATAAACATGAGCGACTTCTTCATGAACATATCTCCCCGGGCAAGGGAAACAAAAGCAAAAATGAACAAGTGGGACTATATCAAGCTGAAAAGCTTCTGTACAGCAAAGGACACCATCAGTAGAACAAAAAGACATCTACAGTATGGGAGAATATATTCATAAAAAACGTATCTGATAAAGGGTTGACATCCAAAATATATAAAGAACTCATGCACCTTAACAAACAGAAAGCAAATAAGCCAATTAAGAAATGGGCAGAGGACATGAATAGACACTTCTCCAAAGAAGAAATTCAGATGGCCAACAGGCACATGAAAAGATGCTCCACATCGCTAATCATCAGAGAAATGCAGATTAAAACTACAATGAGATATCACCTCACACCAGTGAGGATGGCCAACGTCCAAAACACAAACAACAACAAATGTTGGCGAGGATGTGGAGAAAAGGAACCCTCCTACACTGCTGGTGGGACTGCAAATTAGTTCAACCATTGTGGAAAGCAGTATGGAGGTTCCTCAAAAAACTCAAAATAGAAATACCATTTGACCCAGGAATTCCAGTCCTAGGAATTTACCCTAAGAATGCAACAGCCCAATTTGAAAAGGACAGATGCACCCCTATGTTTATTGCAGCACTATTTACAATAGCCAAGAAATGGAAGCAACCTAAGTGTCCATCAGTAGATGAATGGATGAAGAAGATGTGGTACATATACACAATGGAATATTATTCAGCCATAAGAAGAAAACAAATCCTACCTTTTGCAACAACATGGATGGAGCTAGAGGGTATTATGCTCAGTGAAATAAGCCAAGCCAGAAAAGACAAGTATCAAATGATTTCACTCATATGTGGAGTATAAGAACAAAGAAAAAATACTGAAGGAACAAAACAGCAGCAGACTCACAGAACCCAAGAACGGACTAATAGTTACCAAAGGGAAAGGGACTGGGGAAAATGGGCGGGAAGGGAGGGATAAGAGGGAAAAAGGGGCATTACGATTAGGAGATGTAATGTTGGGGGGGCACGGGGAGGGCAGTACAACTCAGAGAAGACAAGTAGTGATTCTATAGCATCTCACTACGCTGATGGACAGTGACTGTAATGGGGTTGGTGGAGGGGACCTGATGAAGGGGTAGT
>JAVSCE010013239.1:0-145772 GCA_032199065.1 Smutsia gigantea
ATATCAAGAATAGAAGTGCCTTTTATGTACCAACAAATCTAAATTAACTGTTTCCCAGCTTATTCTTACAGGCTTTTTAAACTAAGAGATTTTTTGGTAAAGCACGATACAACTTAGTCTGTTTTCTGGATCCTCATTATCAGCATGATTAGACTTTGTGGCAGAGGCTGAGCTACATCTGCTGGCATATTTGTTGACTTCAAAGGGTGACCAGTAATCCTACCAACCCCTATGGATCAGGTTAACTTTTAACTAGAGCTCAAATTACACTTGAGGTATCTTGTTAGATATACGTGAGGTTTGCTGTTACAGGTATGCTGTTATTTTCTATCTGAAATTTTAGTAATGCATTCCTAAAGATGTTGTTCTTCTAAAATAGCAATCCAAGTTTTCACATTCCAAGTCTTGAAATTGGTAACATGCTCCTCTCTCCTTCCTCAACCATTTGAACATAAAATAAGTATCTGGGTAAAAGTAATATCAGTATTTAACAAAATTAATACAGACAACCATATCCTACATATAAGTTTTACAGGGACTTATGAAACCATAATACCTAGTTTACAGTGTATTCAGGTGTGGGCAATAGTTTATGAGCACCTACCAAGCTCTCATCATTCCATGTTGTGAACTCTGGCTTTTCCATGAGATCGTAAGCCTGGTGTGCCATGATGACTACTATTCTACTTCTGGTGCCTACACAGCACTTGGCTTATAGTAGGTGCTCAAGAAATACATGCTGCAAGAATGAATGTGCTTATTGCATACAGAATGAGTTCAAGTGTCTCAGGGGTTTTGGTGCTTCTTTATGGTCAGGCATTTTGACTTTGTGCATCCCAGGATCCTTTCCTAGGCTATGAGCCAATGAGTGGATTAACCTGGTGCTGTTTTGTGTACTGGTGTCTGCAGCTGTTGTTTGCAGTTACAGTTTGGGAATGGAATGGCCACAAAAATGACTTTTGGTGCCTTATTCCAAATCAGTGACACAAAGCTTTCACCTGGGAGCTCACCAGCAGATCCTTTTCTGGTGGTAAAATTTCCACCATGGTGGCTTTATTAATGTCATGCCTAGCCACCTGCCATTCTGAGGCTGCTGATAAGAAAATAAGAAATCAATTTAAGCTTTCTTTAGTCAATCAGATTTGGAATCCACTGCTTAAAAGGTGCTTTTAACTTACTAATGACTACATTAAGTGCTTACTTTCAGTAATCTGAAAGTTGTCCTTACAAGGATAGACCGCAGTTGGGTCCTCTTGCATGTCCATTTGCTTCTTTTTCTTTCCTCACAGTTGGCAACTAAAGGGTCTGATTATAGGTATGTGAGTCTTGGTGTCTTTGTGTGTAACCTTTAACTGGCACATCATATTCTTAGTATATTTCTGTTTTCTCATGAAATTTTGCCAAGGGTACTCATATTGGGTGTGGCACTCTCCACACACCCGCCATACTTTTGTGTGGTCACTTTTGCTGCAGCCAGGTCTTCGACAGTAGTTATAAGAGTAGTCGAAAACAGGTTTTGAAGTAGTAAAATGAGAGGTGCAAATATTTCCTCAAAAGGTACATTTGATATACTTCTCAAGTAACATGTAGTGAGAGCAGCATTTTCTATGTTTACATTCTTTTGTCATCGTAAAAATAGATATTACATTATATATCCACTCTGTTTATTTTAATCTGAAAATAAGGATGGGTTAAAGTGAAAGTGCTTAGACTACAATAAATATAAGCTTAAAATAACTGGGTAATACTTATCCTTTCTCGTCTCCAGTGCTTTTTAAAAAAAATCACCTTAATTTTAAAACTTTATAATTGACATACAGTATTAGTTCAAGTGTACAACACAGTGATCAATATTTGTATATACTGTGATATGATCACCTTGACAAGTCTAGTTACCATCTGTCACTATGCAAAGATATTACAAAGTTATTGATTATATTCCCTATGATGTACCTTGCAGTGCTTTCTTTTATGCAACTTTTATGAACTGAAATATGTAACTTCGAAAGTGATAAAGATTAAATGACAAAATAAATAATTATTACACAATGATCTGAAATTATGTGTGCAGTGAATACTATAAACTTTGTTCTCATACAAAGGGGAAGACTGTCTTTCCTAGTCCAATCACAGCATCTCTTGAAATGGGGAAGTGAGGGGCACCTCAACTCTATAGCTCATTCAATTAGGACTATTGTCAGTTTAACTGATGGGTCAGCAAACTGGCCCATGGGCTAAATCTGGCCCATTGCCCCTTCTGGTATAGCCTGCAAGCTAAGGATGCTTTTTTCATTTTTAAACAGTTGGAAAAAACCCCAGAAGATTAATATTTCAAAATTATTTAAAATTAAAATTCATAATGCATATAACATACACAATATAACATGCACAATAAAGTTTTATTGGAACACAGCCATGCTCACTCTTTTATATATTGTCTATGGCTGCATTTGTTCCAAGGCAGAGCTGAGTATTATGACAGGGACCGTTTGGCCGTAGAGCTGAAAATATTAACTATCTGGCCCTTCACAGAAAAAATTTGCTGACCCCTGGTTTAACTTAATAGCTACAATGATATAAATCCTACTTTTGCTTAAGGACCATGCTTGCTAATTAGGCTGTTTCAGTTCCCCCTATAACTGGAAAAATATTCTTGTGGGGACTTAATCGTCATAGTATAATAGGAATAACATCCCAGGAATGTGTGCTTGAAACAGTCAGTACAGGACGCATAAACTGATCAAGAACTTTCCTGTTTTTAGTTATGAACCAGAATCCCCTGGACTACTTCAAACCTGGCTGTTCCCTATCCTGAGGTACCTATGATGCAGTAAATGACTGTCATGTCCTAAGGTCACACCAATCACTCAGCATACACTGATAATTTTGAAAATTAGGAAAAACATAGACAGTAAGGTTGAATGTTACTTTGGTATCTTGCACAGATGAGATTAACTTTAAAGAAAAAGTAAAAGCCCACCTGGACGGGTTTCTGCCACAACAGGCCCAGCAAGTTCTGATGGTTTGCCGACGCCCACCTGGTTTATGGCTCGGACACGGAACACGTAGCTGACACCCTCCTTGAGGCCATGCACCTGGAAGGAGCAGACACAGAAGTGACTGGCATTTTGTGTCATTTAAACAGAAGTACACTTCCTCTGTAAAGATGATTTCGTTATATAGCACAGAGGGTACAGGACTAAGGTTCTAGACCGGATTCAGTCAAAGACTAAGCATGTGGCTCTAGCTTTAGACTTTCATAGTGATCAATATTTGTATATATTGTGATACGATCACCTTGACAAGTCTAGTTACCATCTGTCACTATGCAAAGATATTACAAAGTTATTGACTATATTCCCTTCTCACTGACCATCTATGAGCAGGTGAGGCATTTCTAAGAAGTCTTGCAAGTCAGATGTTCTCTCATTTTGAGATTATTTAATGTCTACCAGTACCAGAAACAAGAGACTGGTATGCTTTAAAGGAGTTACCCACCTTATTCTTTGGTCAAAAAGACAAAATACAAAGTGTTCACAAGAACATCTATGCTGCCTTTTCTTTCTTTCTGATTCTTTTTAGACATTCTATGAAAAATTTCAGATAAAATTCCTGGCAAGCGGAATCACAAGATGGATCATGGACACTTTACATTTGCTTAAAAGTATGTTAAGGTACTAGAACACAAACAAATAAAAACTTTCCATATAAATTTTTTTTTTACTTTGGTATCATTAATGTACAATTACATGAGCAACATTACGGTTACTAGACTCCCGCCATTATCAAGTCCCCACCACATACCCCATTAGTCACTGTCTATCAGCGTAGTAAGATGCTACAGAATCACTACTTGTCTTCTCTGTGTTATACTGCCTTTCCATTGCCCCTCCCCACCACACTATGTGTGCTAATCATAATGCCCCCTTTCCCCCCTTATCCCTCCCTTCCTACCCATCCTCCCCAGGCCCTTTCCCTTTGGTAAATGTTAGTCCATTCTTGAGTTCTGTGAGTCTGCTGCTGTTGTGTTCCTTCAGTTTTTCCTTTGTTCTTATACTCCACAAATGAGTGAAATCATTTGATACTTGTTTTTCTCCGAATGGCTATTTTCACTGAGCATAATACCCTCTTAGCTCCATCCATGTTGTTGCAAATGGTAGGATTTGTTTTCTTCTTATGGCTGAATAATATTCCATTCTGTATATGTACCACATCTTCTTTAGCCATTCTTTTACTGATGGACACTTAGGTTGCTTCCACTTCTTGGCTATTGTAAATAGTGCTGCGATAAACATAGGGGTGCATCTGTCTTTTTCAAACTGGGCTCCTGCATTCTTAGGGTAAATTCCTAGGAGTAGAATAAAATTTCTATTATGAGTCTTTTGAGGAACTTGCATACTGCTTTCCACAATGGTTGAACTAATTTACATTCCCACCAGAAGTGTAGGAGGGTTCCCCTTTCTCCACATCCTTACCAACATTTGTTGTTGTTTGTCTTTTGGATGGTGGCCATCCTAACTCATGAGGTGACATCTCATTGTGGTTTTAATTTGCATTTCTCTGATGATTAGTGATGTGGAGCATCTTTTCATGTGCCTGTTGGCCATCTGAATTTCTTCATTGGAGAAGTGTCTGTTCAGCTACTCTGTCCATTTTTTAATTGGATTATTTGCTTTTTGTTTGTTGAGGTGCATGAGCTCTTTATATATTTTGGAGGCCAATCCCTTATCGGATATGTCATTTATGAATATATTCTCCCATACTGTAGGATGTCTTTGTGTTCTACTGATGGTGTCCTTTGCTGTACAGAAGCTTTTTAGTTTGATATAGTCCCACTTGTTCATTTTTGCTTTTGTTTCCCTTGCCCGGGAGATATGTCATGAAGAAGTTGCTCATGTTTATGTCCAAGAGATTTTTGCCTGCTTTTTTCTAAGGGTTTTCTGGTTTCATGACTCACATTCAGGTCTTTGATCTATTTTGAGTTTACTTTGGTATATGGGGTTAGACAGTAATCGAGTTTCATTCTCTTACATATAGCTGTCCAGTTTTGCCAACACCAGCTGTTGAAGAGGCTATCATTTCCCCATTGTATATCCATGGCTCCTTATCACATATTTATTGACCATATATGCTTGGTTAACATCTGGACTCTCTATTCTGTTCCACTGGTGTATGGGTCTGTTCTTGTGCCAGTACCAAATTGTCTTGATTACTGTGGCTTTGTAAGAGGTTGAAGTTGGGAAGCGAGATCCCCCCTGCTTTATTCTTCCTTCTCAGGATTGCTTTGGCTATTCGGGGTCTTTTGTGGTTCCATATGAATTTTAGAATGATTTGTTCAGTTTGTTGCAGAATGCTGTTGGTATTTTGATAGGGATGGCACTGAATCTGTAGATTGCTTTAGGCAAGATGGCCATTTTGACAATATTAATTCTTCCCAGCCAAGAGCATGAGATGAATTTCCATTTATTAGGGTCCCCTTTAATTTCTCTTAAGATTGTCTTGTATTTTTCAGGGTATAGGTCTTTCACATCCTTGGTTAGGTTTATACCTAGGTATTTTATTCTTTTTGATGCAATTGTGAATAGAATTGTTTTCCTGATTTCTCGTTCTGCTAGTTCATCGTTAGTGTATAGGAATGCAACAGATTTCTGTGTATTAATTTTGTATCCTGCAACTTTGCTGAATTCAGACTATTAGTTCTAGTAGTTTTGGAGTGGATTCTTTAAAGTTTGTTATGTACAATATCATGTCATCTGCAAACAGTGACAGTTTGACTTCTTCCTTACAAATCTGGATGCCTTTTATTTCTTTGTGTTGCCTGCTGTGGTTAGGACCTCCTGTACTATGTTGAATAAAAGTGGGGAGAGTGGGCATCCTTGTCCTAAGTTATCATTCTTTCTGTTAAGTATGATGTTGGCTGTGGGTTTGTCATATATGGCCTTTATTATGTTGGGGTACTTGTCCTCTATACCCATTTTGTTGAGAGTTTTTATCATGAATGGATGCTGAATTTTGTCGAATGCTTTTTCAGCATCTACGAGATGACCATGTGGTTTTTGTCCTTCTTTTTATTCATGTGGTGGATGATGTTGATGGATTTTCGAATGTTGTACCATCCTTGCATCCCTGAGATGAATCCCACTTGATCATGGTGTATGATTCTCTTGATGTGTTTTTGAATTCGGTTTGCTAATATTTTGTTGAGTATTTTTGCATCTATGTTCATCAGGGATACTGGTCTGTAGTTTTCTTTTTTTGTGGTGTCTTGCCTGGTTTTGGTATTAGAGTGATGCTGGCTTCACAGCATGAGTTTGGGACTATTCCCTCCTCTTCTATTTTTTGGAAAGCTTTAGGGAGAATAGGTGTTATTTCATCGCTATATGTCTGGTAGAATTCAGAGGTGAATCCATCAGGTCCAGGGCTTTTGTTCTTGGGTAGTTTTTTGATTACCGATTCAATTTCGTTGCTGGTGATTGGTCTGTTTAGTTTTTCTGTTTCTTGTTTGGTCAGTCTTGGAAGGTTGTATTTTTCTAGAAAGTTGTCCATTTCTTCTAGGTTATCCAGTTTGTTAGCATACAGATTGTCATAATATTCTCTAATAATTCCTTGTATTTCTGTGTTGTCTGTGTAGTGCTTTTTCCTTTCTCATTTCTGATTCTGTTTATGTGTGTAGATTCTCTTTTTCTCATAATAAGTCTGGCTAGGGGGTTTATCTATTTTGTTTATTTTCTCAAAGAACCAGCTGTTGGTTTCATTGACTTTTTCTATTGTTTTATTCTTCTCAATTTTATTTATTTCTTCTCTGATTTTTATTATGGCCCTCCTTCTGGTGACATTGGGCCTCATTTGTTCTTCTTTTCTCAGTTTTGATAATTGTGAATTTACACTATTCATTTGAGATTGTTCTTCCTTCTTTAAATAGGCCTGGATTGCTATATACTTTCCTCTTAAAACTGCCTTCACTCTGTCCCACAGAAGTTGAGGCTTTGTGCTGTTGTTTTCATTTGTCTCCATATATTGCTTGACCTCTGTTTTTATTTGGTCATTAATCCATTGATTATTTAGGAGCATGTTGTTAAGCCTCCATGTGTTTGTGAGCCTTTTTGTTTTCTTTGTACAATTTATTTCTAGTTTTATACTTTTGTGATCTGAGAAGTTGGTTGGTAGAATTTCAGTATTTTTGAATTTACTAGGGCTCTTTTGTGGCCTAGTCTGTGGTCTATTCTGGAAAATGTTCCATGTGCACTTGAGAAGAATGTGTATCCTGCTGCTTTGGGGGGTAGAGTTCTGTAGATGTCTGTTAGGTCCATCTGTTCTAGTGTGTTGTTCAGTGCCTCTGTGTGTTTATTTATTTTCTGTCTGGTTGATCTGTCCTTTGGAGTGAGTAGTGTGTTGAAGTCCCATAAAATGAATGCATTGCATTCTATTTCCTCCTTTAATTCTGTTAGTATTTGTTTCATATATGTTGGTGCTCCTGTGTTGGGTGCATAGATATTTATAATAGTTATATCCTCTTGTTGGACTGACCCCTTTATCATTATGTAATGTCCTTCTTTATCTCTTGTTGCTTTCTTTGTTTTGAAGTCTATTTTGTCTGATACAAGTACTGCAACACCTGTTTTTTTCTCCCTATTGTTTGCATGAAATATCTTTTTCCATCCCTTCACTTTTAGTTTGTGTATGTCTTTGGGTTTGAGGTGAGTCTCTTGTAAGCAGCATATAGATGGGTCTTGCTTCTTTATCCATTCTATTACTCTGTGTCTTTTGATTGGTGCATTCAGTCCATTTACATTTAGGGTGATTATCAATAGATATGTACTTATTGCCATTGCAGGCTTTGGATTCGTGGTTACCAAAGGTTCAAGGGTAGCTTCTTTACTATCTGTCTAACTTAACTCACTTATTACACTATTATAAACACAGTCTGATGATTCTTTATTTCTCTCCCCTCTTTTTCTTCCTCCTCAAGTCTTTATATGTTAGGTGTTTTATTCTGTGCATTTTTGTGTTTCCCTTGACTGATTTTGTGGATAGCTGATTTTATTTTGCATTTAGTTTGTAATTGGTTGGTCTACTGTCTTTGCTGTGGTTTTTTTTTCTCTGCTGACTTCTGTTTAGCCTTAGGAGCACTTCCATCTATAGCAGTTCCTTTTAAGTACACTGTAGAGATGGTTTGTGGGGGTAAATTCCCTCAACTTTTGCTTATCTGGGAATTGTTTAATCCCTCCTTCAAATTTAAATGATAATCTTGCTGGATACAGTATTCTTGGTTCAAGGCCCTTCTGTTTCATTGCATTAACTATATCATGCCATTTTCTTCTGGCCTGTAAGGTTTCTGCTGAGAAGTCTGATGATAGCCTAATGGATTTTTCTTTGTAGGTGATCTTTTTTCTCTCTTTGGTTGCTTTTAATACTCTGTCCTTGTCTTTGATCTTTGCCATTTTAATTATTATATGTCTTGGTGTTGTCCTCCTTGGGTCCCTTGTGTTGGGAGATCTGTGGGCTTCCATGGTCTGAGAAACCATTTTCTTCCCCAGCTTGGGGAAGTTCTCAGCAACTATTTCTTCAAAGACACTTTGTATCCCTTTTTCTCTCTGTTCTTCTTCTGGTACCCCTATAATGCGAATATTGTTCCGTTTGGATTGGTCACACAGTTCTCTTAATATTCTTTCATTCCTGGAGATCCTTTTATCTCTCTCTGCCTCAGTTTCTCTGTATTCCTGTTTTCTTATTTCTGTTACATTAAGAGTCTCTTCTAATCTCATCCAGTCTGCTCTTAAATCCTTCCATTGTTTGTTTCATTTCTGTTATCTCCCTCCGGAATTCAATCCTTAGCTCTTGCATATTTCTCTGCAGCTGCATCAGCGTGCTTATGACTTTTAATTTCAATTCTTTTTCAGGAATATTGGTAATTTTGGTCTCACCAGGCTCTCTCTCTGGGGTTTGAGGGATTTTGGACTGAACAGGTTCTTCTGCCTTTTCATGGTGATGGAAGTGATCTCCTGCGAGTGGCATGTCCATCAGCTGGGAGAACAATGTCCCTTCCTCCTTGCTGGTTGCCTTGCCATCTCCACTGCCTGTGCCAGTCAAGTACACACAGGGAGCAGCCTCTGGGTTAATCCCCTGAGCTACCTTGGGCAGGGCGGCCCTCTGGATGGCCTAGGGCTCTGGCAGTGGTTGCAGGTGATCAATGCGTGTTCGCCATGAGAACAGAGCTCATACATGCTTTCTGGGCTCCACACTGGCTTCCTCTGCCTGTGCTGGTCAGCCACATGCAGGGGGCAGCCTCTGAGTTAATCCTCTGAGCTGCGATGCACAGGTTGGTCTTCAGGATGGTGTAGGGCACTGGCAGGGGTTGCAGGTGAGCAGCGTGTGTTTCCCATGAGAATAAAGCCCCTTTGTACCTTCTGGACTCTGGACTCTGTCCCGGTCTCCTCTGTCTGTGTTGGTCGACTGCAGGCAGGGGGCAGCCTCTGGGTCAGGCCCGGTTAGCAGCACGCTAGGAGAAGCTTCTGTGTGGTTGCTGTGGGCAGGGATGCTCCCCGGTTGGTGTGCAGCAATGTCGGATCAACCAAGGTTTGCTTGCAGTACCGGTGGGGGGGGGGGAATCAATGGCAGGCTGCTTATCACCTGGGCTTTGGTGCTGCGTTGCCACCCAGGGGGTTAGGGCGCCTGAAGTTCTGGTTATTTAGTAGTCCTGTGCTTCCACTCCCTCCCCACTCTGAATCTTTTCCTCCTGCTGGTGAGCTGGGGTTGGGGAGTGGTCGGGTCCCACCTGGTCACGGCTTCATATCTTACCCTTTTTTTGAGATGTTGAGTTCTTGTAGATGTGGATGTAGCCTGGCTGGTGTACTGTATCTTCTGGTCACTCTTTTAGAAACAGTTGTTATTCACTGTATTTTCAAAGTATACATGGTTTTGGGAGGAGATTTCTGCCAATCTACTCATGTCGCCATCTTGAGAATCTCCACCTGATGATTATCTTTCCATATAAATTTAACAGAGCTATTACTAAATAGACAACTAACATGACTGTGAATTTTAGTAATTTGTGAATACTTAAAAGGTATTCAAATTCTAAATATCTACATTTTCAATAATCAAGATGTTTGCTGAGGACCTATTATGTGTGTGCCACTGAGACAGAGTTATATGAGTTTAACAGTTGTAAAAAACACTACATTTTTATATGACAGTCCGATTTTGTAATTTTTTTGAGACTTTCTTTGGGCTCAGCACAGTCGCATTACTATTATAAATACTGTTAATATTTTACCCCAAATTATCTTTTCCTTTTAAAAACATATGAGTTTTAAAGGCTTTATTACATTTGAAGAAGTAATTTATTACATATAGAGGGCACAATTTTTTCCCCAAAATGCTATGATGGAGATCAATATCCAAAATGTGATACAAATCAAACAGAGGTAGAATACATTTATTCAACTAAGTCAAGTGTTTGTGACCATGTATTTAAATGAGATATCTTAACTAGTTAGGTTTTTAATCTAATTATTTAATTGTAATGTGTTAATGACAACAGAATGTCACTATGTAGTGATATTTTTCACTGCAACATGTCGTAGGAAATGAATCCACATCCTGGTGTCTAGTCATAGGGGTGACAGGAATACTCTTTCACTCTCTCACTTCCTCTGGGCCATGGCCACTGGCCTCAAAGCACCAGACGTGCCTAATCCCAGCACATCTATTTTCCTTTTCTTGCTTTTTTTCCCCTTCTCTGTAATTCCGAGGAATGGCATTCCTTTTCCTTCTCCAGCTGTGCCCCCACGCCTTCCAATTATTCTCCCCCTCTCACCACACTGTCTCACCAGGCTGTCATTACCAAAACAAATGGAAAATGAGGAAGCGTGGATACTAGTTAAATCCTTCTGGTTCAAAGTAATGCATCTTTAACTCTAGGAACCCTTGCTGCTCAGATGAATGCAGGTGTTTCCACCAGACACCAATCAGCCCACTGTGCTCTGGCTGCGGTGCTGCTAGATTCTCCCATCCATGGAGCTCCATGTGTTACCCTCACTCAAATTCACCAGACTAAACTTCTTAACCTGTGTATTTTTTTCTCCATTTCAGGCCTGAAATTTTTCTGAATATAAACCATCTGAAAGAGTGAGTCTACATCTAAGTGGGTATGGGATTACAGGACATCTTTACACCTTTATTGTTTGAATTTTTCATCATAAGCATGAGTCAGTTTTATAATCACAAAAATCAGTGGTTCTGTTTTCACTTTAAAAACTGTTGGACCAACTCTAAAGATCATCTTCCTATGGAAACTTCACCTTCCAGTTTGTGAGTTTCACTCAACCTCAGTGTCTCCCTCATAACTGGCCTTTTTCTTCTTTTTAATGAGTGATATTAACCATTCTTTGATGCATTTAAGCTTTATTATCTTTAATTCCTGCCCATTTTTTCGGGCTGTTGGTCACCTTTGCTTGCCTCCTCGCCCTTGTTTTGCTTCAACTGCATCAAGTCCAATCTCAGCTCTAGGGATCCTGTGCTGTGGCAGACTGAGGATCTGGAAATCATTCTGGCCATAAACACATGTCACCACCATCCATGATGTATTGGATCATTATTTTACACTGTCCTTTGGGGGTTTCTTTGAATCTAGATACCTCCTACTCACTTGAGCAACCAAACAAACATCCTAAATTCCTGACCTTTCTTGACCCTTGACCTTTTCTCTTCCCCATGAAATATGACCTTGTTATCTTCTCAGGGTATTGTAAGAGGCGGGACAGCTCATTGGCATAGGCTAAACTGAGTTAATGGCATGTTGGGTGTAATGGTTTAAGGGTCGTCTCTCCTGGAGGATATGTTTATATCTTTTATGGGTACTCTAAATGCCTTAACAGCAGAGTGGCTGACAGATGTTATGAACTTTAGTCCACAGTGGCAGGTTGATGGGAGAAATCTTTTAGCCCAGGCATACTCTTAATATCTCCCCAAGCTCACCCTCTAGGTTGGTCTGTTCTGCCAACAGATAGGGCTGTACACTGAATGCAGTGTGCGGCTTTCTGTGTGACTGTGGTGAAGCCACGCTTCATCTTACATAACATGAATTGGAATTATATCCCCAGTTTGTGAGGCCCTATTGTGGATTCAGCATCTCCAGATGCTACTGCTGATAACAGAGGAAAAAAGTTCTTTTGAAATTCCCATTTGGTATAAGTAAGAGATTCAATGGCTTTAGCAGAACGATCTTTGGTAGATAGAATTAGGAGTTTACTCAGTTAGAACACGCCAGAGGAATCTGGAAGGCAATGACCTGGATAAGGGTGAAGACAAGGTCAAGAGCTGAGTGAACCCATCCCACTAGCTTGTGAGAGCTCACGCGAACACAAGCGAGAGGAGCCGATGAAGTGAGGTAGGGCATGACTCAAAGAATCAGTAGTCAAAGGCTTGCCAGTGTGAACTATAAAAATAGCACCCTCAAATCAAAACCATCCTCAAAAAATATCAGAGGTAGGAATGAGAAGGTCACCTTTTGGGGATGGGTAGTAATGTTTTAAGCCTGGGAGTAACAAAAATGTGAGGTGGGTAAGTGGAGGCAATAAGAGAAAGGAGAGCTTGTAGATGTTTTCCAAAGCTAGGGCAAGGGATTCAGATTAAATGTAACCAAATTGTTGTTAAGCATCAGAAACTTCCCTTAATCACAACCACTGCCAAGTATCTTACAAGCAGCCCAATATATGAAACAGATCAGAGTCATTCTAGCTCGCTAACTGAAAAGTTAACACGATTACTTTTAAGTTAAGGAGCATTTCTTCTTGTAAAAAAAAAAATGGTTTCTCAAACTATGAGCACCCTCTTACCTTCAGGTATTTGTTTTTAATAGCTGCCTCATTGAGTCCTCGCCACTGATCATCCCTGGCACTGGCCTCCTTCACATCCACAAAGTAACCAGTGACTGGAGTCCGTCCAGAGTGGACTGGAGGCTTCCACTGCAGAACTAGGGAGGTTTTCCTGACTTCACTGAACTTGAGACTGTGCGGCGGTCCTGAGAAAAAGACCAATGCATAAAAATTAGAATGTAGAGAAGAAAATTCAAATATGTGTAAATCTAGAACCACACGGAATGGCTCATGTTCTTCTTTTGTAAAATTCACCTTTCCCATGGAAAGAGGTACTTTGCCATCATTTCATGTCAGGTTTCCTCAATGGCTCTACTTCAACACACTGAGTCCCTCTAAGGGGAGCAAGGGTAAAGGCCAGCTCCAGGTACCCTTCAGAGGCTGGATAAAACTTGGCTTGAGGTCGTCATCAGGCAGTAGTCCTTACCTTTTATCAGAACAGTTTAATTTGGTTGCAGATTGAGTTTCAGATTATTTTTGGGTAGTCTTCAGAAAATTCTCCCAGATCTCAAATTAGGATGAAGAAAGCAACCCTATCTGATGGTATATTAATGTAGGCAGCAATATTTCTTTCTAAGTCAAAGGAATATATTGTAAAATAACTCCCCTCTGGAGGGAAATCTTTCCCATAATGCATATATCCCTTCTAGGGGTAAAAACAAACTACAGTTACAGTTTACAAAGAACTTCCACCAAAATAAATACAATCCATCCTGTGGGTCCTGAATCTGTGCTAAATACTGCCAGGCACTTTACATTCATGTATCTCATTCATCCTTAAGGCAATTAACAGAAAGCTGAGAGAAGCCAGGTAACTCGATCAGCCTGTTTGGGAAGAAAGCCAAATGTTCGCCCTGGATGTGCTCTTTGCACTCAAGGGAGAGTCCAAACTACTAACTGATTGTCTGCACATCTGCACGACCATCAGCTGCCATGCAGGTGATATATTTTCTTTTCTTTTTTCCCTTTCCTTTCCTTTTTTAAAATAACTGACTTCTAACAAGTAGTGATTCTATAACATCCTTCTACACTGATAGACAGTGACTGCAGTGGGGGTATGTAGTGGGGACTTGAAAATAGGGGGAGTCTTGTAACCATAATGTTGCTCATGTAATTGTATATTAATAATAGCAAAATAAAAAAATAAAAAAAAACTGACTTCTAACCAACCAGTCAGAACCATCTGAACTGACTCACAGTGCCCTGAAAGCTGCTGCAAGCACATTCTATCACGCTATGCTTTGGCATTTTGTAATTGATAACTCAGCATTTGTTGGGCCCTTTATCTTGGTTTAACAGTCACAGATATAAGTCATCCTGGTCTTCTGCCAACGTCTTGTGTGGAACAGGCTTAAATAATAACACTAATATCTTACACTGGTGTGGTATGTTCTGTTTTGCAAAGGGTTTTTAGACCATGTTCCGGTGTCATCCTCAGAATGCAGTGAGGCATCCCAGTAGGCAGCACTCACCCAGCAGCCTCTTTTGCTAATTCTCTCTCTCCATCAGGCCAGCTCAGAATTTCTTAATCTCTAGTCACTCACATTGTAACTTCATTCAGGAATGGCAAGAGTTCAAAAACAGATCCACTTTTGTGTAGGTGACAGAAAGAGATGAAGAAATATCAACTGACTTCAAGGAGGTGCAAGGAAAGGCAATGTGATTGCCTCTTACATTTGCTGAAGATGAGTGAGCACTTGGGCTTCTCTTTTAATCTTGTTATTCAACACTTGATAGAGAAGTGATGCAGATCGACACCCACTGATGAAGGCAAAATGATGGTTCCTCAAGGGCACTAGGGTTTCAGACTGGGGAAGGGAGTGGCATTACAGACAGGGCTGGGTCCACCCAGTATGCTCCAGTGAGGCCTTGTGTTCTAACCAGGTGCCATACCAGTTGTTACAGATGTTGAACATCAAACTCAGGTGGGAGACTTAGTCATCCTGTGGCACTCATTGGGTCTCCAAAGTTAGTACTACTGGAAGCAAAATAAAATCAGCCACCAAAGACATTAATGTTGCTAGTTTGAATCTTCATGGCTTAGTAAATATGTTTGTATTCAATTTTTTAATTGGTTCAGTGTTGTAGCTGTGTAAGAGTTAGAAGCCTAAGTAAATGTTTCTGCCTTCTCCCCATTTGCTGCCCTGGCCAGCCAACCACTGTCTGTGACAACCTCCAAAAGAGAGCATTTTCAGCCAGTTTCCAGGATCTTTGTTGTGATGCAGAATTATGACAAAGTGTAGAGAGAGAGAAAGGACTGGAGAGGTAAGCAGAGAGAGGCTAGTACTTGAGTCTGAGGCAGGGATATTGTCCACCTATATAATACAATGAAGATCTGGGAGCAAGGTAGGAGAGAGACAATGAGGCAGAGAAGCCACACTGGCTGGGTCTGGAAAAAGAGATTTTGTGGGGTTGGCAAATGAGAGGTTCCAGAGCAGTGTGAGAATGAAGGAGAACTAGGAAGTGCAGGAACAAGTTTTTGAGAAATTTTGATATGGGATATGAATTGGATGCCTTTTAAGGGCCTTTAAGAAGCACAAGGAAAAATGAGAATTGCTTTTATGATGATGTGGCACTTAAACTGTGTGCTTCTGCTAGTCCTACTGCATGCAGAGGTGGAGCTCTGGGGGCTGTAGGTTATATTTGGAATATAAGCACAAGAAATTATACTCAGTTTTATATTGGTACCTATTATATAATAGGATTGTGAAAATATTTTAAACACAAGGGGCCAAGAGAATTCTTTTCTTAGGAGTTGTCTGTGTAGCACTTCATTTAGTTCCAAGTTGTAGGTTCTTTTGGAAGAAACTCCAAGCCTCAGTGCTGAGACATGGTTTCCACAGTTTACCTGGAACAGCAATGGTCCACTCTTCACATCTGAAGCATTCGCTTACTGCCGAAGGCTCGCCCAACCCAGCAATGTTCATGGCTGCCACCTGGAACTGATACACCATGTTCTCCTTCAAGTTGCTGATCTGCAGTATGGATGACAGTAAACATTTCAGGTTTGTTTTTTTCAGTTGTTCAGCATTTTGTTCACTTACTTCTTGTGTCAGACACACCCTAGGATGACTCTTAGTGAGTCACACCCTTTGGTCATCATCTCCCTCTGAGGATGCATGAAATCTGTGACCTGCCTCTAGCCAGCAGAATATAGCAAAGGTATTAGACTGTCAGTCCCGTGATTGTTATTACATCACATGGCAAAGGAGGAGGGACATTACAGATGTAATGAAGGCCTCTAACCAGTTGTTTCTGAGTTAATCAAAGGGAGGCTATCTTGGGTATGCCTGATTTAATCAGATAAAAGCTCTCAAAAGGGGGTTTGGACCCTTCCATAAACATTGTTCTGATGGCCTTGAGGAAGCACTTGCCTACCCACTCACATTTCGAGAAGGACAGCCTCTTGAAGCAGAGGGCTCCAGACTTACAGCTGCAAGGAACTGAACTCTGCCACCAACTGGATGAGCTTGGAAGAGGAACTCAGCTACAGAAGGGAATGCAGCCCAGCTGACCCCAGACTGCAGTCTTGTGAGACCCTGAGCAGAGGACCCACCTCAGCCATGCCCAAACTCCTGACCCATGGAAACTGATAAAACAAACATGGATTGTTGTGAGCCACAAAGTCTGTGGTAATTTGTAATACAGCTATAGAAAACTAATGCCTGTACAGAGGTAAATTAAGTGAATTTTAAGCTAGGAATCAAAATATTCAAATTCTTGTAATGTTTCAGCTCTTTACTAAGTGACCTAATATTTTCTATATCCCTCAGTAGGAATTTGGTTGTCGTGAAGGTAAACATATGTGACAAAATAATGAATGTGAAAACATTTGCAAAATAGAAATGATGGAATATATTAGTATGAAAAAGAATCCACAAACTATAAATAATCCTTTAAATATGAAAAATGCTCACTAAATAGAGGGATTGATGGAATCAGCTGAGTTAATAAAGCTTACCTATTGTATGATTTAAGCCAAGCCACGACAAATTCTCTCGCTCTCTCTTTATATATGCATATATATATATATATTTCAACCTGAGTTGATCATGAAGTCATTAAGTTCACCCAAGAGGGCTTGTCTTGCCAGTTGTAAAGGGTATACGTAGAATAAATGGCTATTTGTTACACTAATAGAACAATATAAACTCCCTTTTTTGATTAAACACACACACACATATTCTCTTTAAGAAAGGGGATTCTTTTTAATTAAGAGAAACCTTTATGTAGATAACTTGGATCTAAAAGTACTTTATTTAGGTACCAAGGTTGCTTTGGGTTCCTATTAGTGTGACCAACCATTTCAGTTTTTCTGGGACTATTAGTTTCTAAGGATGCAGGACATATAGTGCTAAAACTGGGAAAGTTCCAACCAAATTGGAAAAGTTGGTCACCCTGGGCTTAGGTAAAATATTATAGCATGGGACTTCTATTTCTGGTAGTGGTAAACTAGGCTATAGAGAGTAATCCAACCTGCTAAAAATATTTAAAATAGTAGATAAAAATATCTTTTAAAAATATTCTCAAAAGCATGAAATCAGTGTCAAGATGTTACAGAATTATCAGGGCAGAATAAAGAGAAATAGGGAACAAAGGAAGATAAATAGAACACAGAAGTAGCTTTTGCCTTGGAGATATTTGCCCATAGAGAAAAATTTGACCTTCAGGTTTGATGGTCTCACAAGCAGAGGTACTTAAAAATCAAAGCCCAGAGCCAACTTAATAAGGGGATAATAAAATGGAACCCTCTATACATTAAGCTGGACTTTCAATAGACTTTATTCTCTGACGGTAAAGTTGAATCAGAAATAGACTTGCCTTCATAAAGATACACAATGGAAATTCACAAAACATTAAAGTCTTGTACTTGATTTAAGAAAGAAATGAACAGGTGGTATCCCCAGGCACTTTGCAGAAGCAAATGCAAAACCTCTCCAGAGAAAGGCACCTTCATCCTGAACCTCAAATTGCTCATACAAATATTATTTTTAAGGACAAGCAGCACCAAATCATGGATAACCAAGCAGAGAAAACAAGACATCATGAGCCACACCACAAAACCAATTATAACAGGCACAGACCTGCAAAGATACTAGATAATGGAATTATCAGACATAGATTAGAAAAACAGCTATGCTTGCTGTGTTTTAAACATAAAATGCAAAATAAAATATCTGCAGGAAGAATACTACAATTAGAGTATCACCGTTTTGCCCCTAATGAATGAATGAATCTAAGCAATGATTGTCCATGAATATGAACATCACAAGAAGAAACTGGACATGCGACTCCTGGTGAAATACTGGAAAAAAATTGAACTATCCAGCCTCTAGATCGAATTCCCAGAGAGATGTATTAAACATTTATAAGGATGCAGGCAGCAAAATCAAGATTGCGACATTAAAAAAAAATTTTAACATACTTAAAAAAAGAAAAAGACTGAAGGGGAACCTGTAAGGTAACAGGTTTGAGAGCTTTATCTACCAAATCCAAAGTATGGACTTTATTTCAAAAAAGTCAACTGCAAAATAAATAGAGGGCAAGTGGGAAAACGTGATTATCTTAAGGAATTATTATTATTTTGTAAGGTGTGATAATGGAATTATGGTTAAGTTTGTAAAATGAGCTTATCTTTTAGAAATGCATACTGAAATACTTACAGATGTAATGTATGGTGTATGGAATCTGCTTCCAAATAATGAGGGTGGAAGAAAATAGGTATAGATGGCTCAAAATTACCCATAAACTGATCATTGTTAAATTAGAAAAAAAAACCCAAAAAACATCTGCAGGAAATAGCAAACTATGAAATATATAATATGTGACATACAAGAAATGGAAAATATAGTAAGAAAAAAATAATGGATGTGTTTAACAGGAAATTAGATGTGAAAGGAGAGAATTTATAACAAAGTATTTGAAAGTTAGAAGAAATTATATATACCACAGTGCAGAAAGACACAAAGATGGGAGGAGAGACAAGCGATTAATAGACGTGGA
Organism: Smutsia gigantea; assembly: GCA_032199065.1. NCBI lineage: Eukaryota > Metazoa > Chordata > Mammalia > Pholidota > Manidae > Smutsia > Smutsia gigantea. The sequence continues at coordinate 18,882 of JAVSCE010013239.1, forward strand.
AAACACAATGAAAATGTCCAATATAAGTTCCACTAGAGTTTCAGGAGAAGGGATAAAATGTGGCAGCAACAATATTTTAGGTGCTAATGGCTTAGAATTGTCCAGAAAGATATTACTGAAAAATGCAACCCACAGACTGAAATCCTTCTCACCCTAAATCCTAGACAGATACATTAAAAAAACCCTATACATACACACAGATTCTAACTGTAGCACACCAAAGAGATAGATATAAAAATATACTATCTAAAACACACTAAAAATATTAAAATTTCTTTTAGAGAAAAGACAAATTAACCCTCAGATAAGCCAATGGGCTAACAGCTCACATGTCAGTGACAACAATGAGCCAAAAGATAGTGGAATTATATTTTCAAAGTATGAAATATAATTCCACTCCCTTCCCACCCATTTTCCCCAGTCCCTTTCCCTTTGGTAACTATTAGTCCGTTCTTGGGTTCTGTGAGTCTGCTGCTGTTTTGTTCCTTCAGCATTTTTTCTTTGTTCTTATACTCCACATATGAGTGAAATCATTTGATACTTGTCTTTTTCGGCTTGGCTTATTTCACTGAGCATAATACTCTCTAGCTCCATCCATGTTGTTGCAAATGGTAGGATTTGTTTTTTCCTTATGGCTGAATAATTTTCCATTGTGTATATGTACCACATCTTCTTTATCCATTCATCTACTGATGGACACTTAGGTTGCTTCCATTTCTTGGCTATTGTAAATAGTGCTGCAATAAACACAGGGGTGCATCTGTCTTTTTCAAATTGGGCTGCTGCATTCTGAGGATAAATTCCTAGGAGTGGAATTCCTGGGTCAAATGGTATTTCTATTTTGAGTTTTTTGAGGAACCTCCATACTGCTTTCCACAATGGTTGAACTAATTTGCATTCCCACCAGCAGTGTAGGAGGGTTCCCTTTTCTCCACATCCTCGCCAACATTTGTTGTTGTTTGTATTTTGGATGTTGACTATCCTCACTGGTGTGAGGTTATCTCATTGTGGTTTTAATCTGCATTTCTCTGATAATTAGCGATGTGGAGCATCTTTTCATGTGCCTGTTGGCCATCTGAATTTCTTCTTTGGAGAAGTGTCTGTTCATGTCCTCTGCCCATTTCTTAATTCGATTATTTGCTTTTTGTTTGTTGAGGTGCGTGAGTTCTTTATATATTTTGGATGTCAACCCCTTATCGGATACGTCACTTATGAATATATTCTCCCATACTGTAGGATGTCTTTTTGTTCTACTGATGGTGTCCTTTGCTGTACAGAAGCTTTTCAGCTTGATATAGTCCCACTTGTTCACTTTTGCTTTTGTTTCCCTTGCCCAGGGAGATATGTTCATGAAGAAGTCGCTTATGTTTATGTCCAAGAGATTTTTGCCTATGTTTTTTTCTAAGAGTTTTATGGTTTCATGACTTACATTCAGGTCTTTGATCCACCTTGAGTTTACCTTTGTGTATGGGGCTAGACAGTAGTCCAGTCCAGTGCATTTTTGAAGGACTCCTATAGATGGAAGTATTTCTAAGGCTAAACAGATGTCACCCAAGGGAAGACAAAGAGTACAAAATATGATTCACAACACACAAAGAATGGAGGAGGAAGAAAAGGGAGGAAAAAAAAAAGAAACTTTAGGCTGAGTTTGTAATAGTATACAAAATAAGTTAAATTAGACTGTTAGATAGTAAGGGAATTGCCCTTGAACCTTTGGTAACCACATATCTAAAGCCTGCAATGGCAATAAGTACGTACCTATCGATAATCACCCTAAATGTTAAAGGTCTGAATGCACCAGTCAAAAGACATAGAGTTAAAGAATAGATAAAAAACAAGACCCATCTATATGCTGCCTACAAGAGACTCACTTCAAACCCAAAGACATACACAGACTGAAAGTAAAGGGATGAAAAAAGATATTTCATCCAACTAATAGTGAGAAAAAAGCAGGAGTTGCAGTACTTGTATCAGACGAAATAGACTTCAAAACAAAGAAAGTCACAAGAGACAAAGAAGGACATTACATAATGATAAAAGGGTCAGTACAACAAGAGGATATAAGTATTATAAATATCTGTGCACCCAACACAGGATCACCTACATATGTGAAACAAATACTAACAGAATTCAAGGAGGAAATAGAATGCAATGCATTCATTTGAGGAGACTTCAACACACCACTCACTCCAAAGGACAGATCTACCAGACAGAAAATAAGTAAAGAGACAGAGGCACTGAACAACATATTAGAACAGATGGACCTAACGAACACCTACAGAACATTCCATCCAAAAGCAACAGGATACACATTCTTCTCAAGTGCACATGGAACATTTTCCAGAATAGACCACATACTAGGCCACAAAAAGAACCTCAGCAAATTCAAAAAGATTGAAATTGTACCAACCATCTTCTCAGATCAGAAAGGTATGAAACTAGAAATAAATTACACAAAGAAAGCAAAAAAGGCCACAAACACATGGAGGCTTAATAACATGCTCCTAAATAATCAATGGATCAATGAGCAAATAAAAACAGAGATCAAGCAATATATGGAGGCAAATGACCGCAATAATTCAACACCACAAAATCTATGGGACGCAGCGAAAGCTTTGCTAAGAGGGAAATATATTGCAATACAGGCCTACCTCAGAAAAGAAGTACAGTCCCAAATGAACAGTTTAAACTTACAATTAATGAAACTAGAAAAGGAAGAACAAATGAGGCCCAAAGTCAGTAGAAGGAGGGACATGATAAAGATTAAAACAGAAATAAATAAAATTGAGAAGAATAAAACAATAGAAAGAATCAATGAAAGCAGGAGCTGGTTCTTTGAGAAAATAAACAAAATAGATAAATCCCTAGCCAAACTTATCAAGAAAAAAGGAGAGTCTATACACATAAACAGAATCAGAAATGAGAAAGGAAAAATCGCTATGGATACCACAGAAATACAAAGAATTATGAGAGAATACTATGAAAAATTACATGCTAACAAACTGGATAACCTAGAAGAAATGGACAACTTTCTAGAAAAATACAACCTTCCAAGACTGACCCAGGAAGAAACAGAAAATCTGAATAGACCAATTACCAGCAAAGAAATTGAATTGGTAATCAAAAAACTACCTAAGAACAAAACACCTGGACCAGATGGCTTCACTGCTGAATTTCATCAAACATTTAGTGAAGACCTAATACCAGTCCTCCTTAAAGTTTTCCAAAAAGTAGAATAGGAGGGAATACTCCCAAACTTATTCTACGAGGCCAACATCACTCTAATACCAAAACCAGGCAAAGACACCACAAAAAAAGAAAATTACAGACCAATATCCCTGATGAACATAGATGCAAAAATACTCAACAAAATATTAGCAAACCGAATTCAAAAATACATCAAGAGGATCATACACCATGATCAAGTGGGATTCATCCAGGGATGCAAGGATGGTACAACATTCGAAAATCCATCAACATCATCCACTACATCAATAAAAAGAAGGACAAAAACCACATGATCATCTCCATAGATGCTGAAAAAGCATTTGACAAAATTCAACATCCATTCATGATAAAAACTCTCAACAAAATGGGTATAAAGGGCAAGTACATCAACATAATAAAGGCCTTATATGACAAACCCAAAGCCAACATTATACTTAACAGCGAGAAGCTGAAAGCTTTTCTTTTAAGATCAGGAACAAGACAAGGATGCTCACTTTCCCCAGTTTTATTCAACATAGTACTGGAGGCCCTAGCCACAGCAATCAGACAACACAAAGAAATAAAAGGCATCCAAATTGGTAAGGAAGAACTCAACCTCTCCTTGTTTGCAGATGACATGATATTGTACATAAAACACCCTAAAGAATCCACTCTAAATCTATTAGATCTAATATCTGAATTCAGCAAAGTTGCGGGATATAAAATTAATACACAGGAATCTGTTGCAATCCTATACACTAACGATGAACTAGCAGAATGAGAAATCAGGAAAACAATTCCATTCACAATTGCATCAAAAAGAATAAAATACCTAGGAATAACCCTAACCAAGGATGTGAAAGACCTATACCCTGAAAACTACAGGACACTCTTAAGAGAAATTAAAGAGGACACTAACAAATGGAAATTCATCCCATGCTCTTGGCTAGGAAGAATAAATATTGTCAAAATGGCCATCCTGCCTAAAGCAATCTACAGAATCAATGCAATTCCTATCAAAATACCAACAGCATTTTTCAACGAACTAAAGGAACTCATTCTAAAATTCATATGGAACCACAAAAGACCCCGAATAGCCAAAGCAATCCTGAGAAGGAAGAATAAAGCTGTGGGGATTATGCTCCCTGACTTCAAGCTCTACTACAAAGCTAGAGTTATCAAGACAATTTGGTACTGGAACAAGAACAGACCCATAGACCAGTGGAACAGAATAGAGAGCCCAGATATAAACCCAAGTATATATGGTCAATTAATATACGATAAAGGAGCCATGGATATACAATGGGGAAATAATAGCCTCTTCAACAGCTGGTGTTGGCAAAACTGGGCAGCAACATATAAGAGAATGAAACTGGATTACTGTCTAACCCCATACACCAAAGTAAACTCAAATGGATTAAAGACCTGAATGTTAGTCATGAAACCAGAAAACTCTTAGAAAAATACATAGGCAAAAGTCTCTTGGACATAAACATGAACAACTTCTTCATGAACATGTCTCCCCCGGCAAGGGAAACAAAAGCAAAAGTGAATGAATGGGACTATATCAAACTAAAAAGCTTCTGTACAGCAAGGGATACCATCAGTAGAACAAAAAGACTTCCTACAGTATGGGAGAATATATTCATAAATGACATATCCGATAAGGGGTTGAGATCCAAATTATATAAAGAGCTCACACAGTTCAAAAAACAAAAAGCAAATAAGCCAATTAAAAAATGGGTAGAGAAACTGAACTTCTCCAATGAAGAAATTCAGATGGCCAACAGGCACATGAAAAGATGCTCCACATCACTAATCATCAGAGAAATGCAAATTAAAACCACAATGAGATATCACCTCACACCAGTTAGGATGGCCACCATCCAAAAGACAAACAACAGCAAATGTTGGTAAGGATGTGGAGAAAGGGGAACCCTCCTACACTGCTGGTGGGAATGTAAATTAGTTCAACCATTGTGGAAAGCAGTATGAAGGTTCCTCAAAAAACTCAAAATAGAAATACCATTTGACCCAGGAATTCCACTCCTAGGAATTTACCCTAAGAATGCAGGAACCCAGTTTGAAAAAGATAGATGCACCCCTATGTTTATCGCAGCACTATTTACAATAGCCAAGAAATGGAAGCAACCTAAGTGTCCATCAGTAAAAGAATGGCTAAAGAAGATGTGGTACATATATACAATGGAATATTATTCAGCCATAAGAAGAAAACAAATCCTACCATTTGCAACAACATGGATGGAGCTGGAGGGTATTATGCTCAGTGAAATGAGACAGGGAGAAGGACAAGTACCAAATGATCTCACTCATATGTGGAGTATAAGAACAATAAAAAAACTGAAGGAAGAAAACAGCAGCAGATTCACAGAACCCAAGAATGGACCAACAGTTACCAAAAGGAAAGGGATTGGGGAAGATGGGTGGGAAGGGAGGGATAAGGGGGAAAAAGGGCTATTACAATTAGCACACGTAATGTAGTGGGTGTAGGGGTGGGGTGGGGGGCTACGGGGGAAGGCAGTATAACACAGAGAAGATAAGTAGTGATTCTATAACATCCTTCTATGCTGATGGACAGTGACTGCAATGGGGTATGTGGTGGGGACTTGATAATAGGGGGAGTCTAGTAACCATAATGTTGCTCATGTAATTGTATATTAATAATAGCAAAAAAAAATACTATTTTAGATTATCCCAAACCTTGAGCTCAGATATTGTTTCAAATAAACTTTCTGATCTTTAAAAATTTTTTTTGAGTTTTGTTTTATGTACTCAGTATGTGTGTGGCACTTCATAAATTGAAATGTTAAATTAAAAGTGTGTGGCATTGAGTTGGGGAAAGCACCATTCCCGTGGCCTTACTCTACTCTCACCTTCACAGTATGGGGTTCTGCGTGTAAGGGAGTAGTGACTTGTGTCTGGCTGATGATGCTCCAAAGAGGGGCGCCATCTGCTATGGCAACAGGGAGATCTCTCAGGTGCTCTGTGGTGAGCTGCGCAGTGAAGGTAATTGTACAGGTGGCAAACTGGCCGGTAGGCACCTGCGAAGCACCCCTGTGGGGCCATCAGAGCCACTGTAATGGGGGACATTTTGCAGGGGATGAGCTGAGTCTGACCATCATGTTCCTTTGTGATTTGGACACAAGCATTATATAAAACAAAGTAAAAAAATCAAAAGTCATTTGGATCCTGGGACTTGAAGCTAGTGGCATATTGGTTACATATATTTTGTAAGTTTTGAAAGAAACATTAGTTTTCACAATAAGTATACATTTCACAGTAAATATCCTAGGAAGTTTTCATGTTTATGTATATGAATCAGAAAGTATAAATCCTTCCTGGTCAGCCAAACTACTTCTATCTATGTAGGTATATTTTTCACAAGTCATGTCATTGCATACAATGGACATTGGAGAAATGACATGAGTCACTTCAAAGTGCTAGGTATGTGCATGGAGTGCATGTGATCATATACATGACATTCCACACTCCAGAAGGGCACATGCTTACCTTATATGCCTCATCACTGATAGCTTTGATGTTGGCTTCTCTCCATCTTCCTGGTACCCCATCAATTACCTCACGATAGTTCACATAGTAGCCAGTAATTTCAACCCCGCCAGTCTTATCTGGTTGCTTCCATCCAAGAACCATTGAGTCACGAAAACTCTCAAGACAAGTGATATCACAGGGTGGAGATGGTGCCACTGTTACAATATGAACAGCTTGTGAGTTGACAGAAATACGTTTATAATTCTACATACATTAAACTTGTTTCACTGGTGCCATGCAGGAGAGCACTAGGTCTTGCAGTATAAAACTAAAATTTGACACTGATCAATAACTTGGCATCCAATTTGGTGTATGAGAAAAAAGTAACACACAGTAAAAATTGGACTGCCACTATTATTCCAAAGATAAGTAGAACCTGCCTCCCACTCTCAGGGAAGAATATGTTTTGAAATACTAATAGTAAAATGGTACAATATCCTGAAGAATGATTTTGTTTCCCATAAGAAGAAATATTGTTCCCAAGATATACATTTTTATTTCTTTATGTGGCTTTGTTTTTGTTTGCTCCCTGAGGAAAAATTGAATGTGTATATCTATTTCTGTCTCAATTTGCGTATTGAGAATTTCTTTATTTTTCTGAACAGCATTTCATCCCTCAGGCACACATACCCCTGTGAGATCTTACAAACTATACAGGTTCTGTCTACACACAGGAAAAATCTTATTCTGGATCTCAGCTAAATGCCACCTTAAAAATTAAAAAACAAAAACCAACAACAACAAAAAATTTTAAAACCAGGCAAAATCGGCCATGTGATTTTTCTCTTAGAATATTATACTTTCTGCTGCAGTATTTTTAATCTGATATTGGAACAGTATTCATACAGCACCAAATGCTATATAGTTGTAACTGTGTTTAGTACTGCCTAGCCAGAAAAATATCTGGAGGATGTTTAAATATCTTTCTTCATTTATGTGGCTTTACTGATCAACTTTTCACTCAACTGAAATTATAGTTTGTGATAAACACATAATTTGGACAGAAATCCATCTAGATAGGTAACACTATTAAAAATAATTTTCTGAATATTTTGATTATAGGAGATAAAGTAACTATTTCATTTTTATTCAGAAGGTTCTCAAAATAAGAAATACCTATAATATTTATAAAATAAAATACATTTGTTTCTCTCCCCACCACCAAGCTCCTTCATTCTTACATTTTAAAAATGTTTCCTCTCTCTCTCTCACACACTCTCCCTTATTTCAAATCAGCATTGAATATGAACTCTCAAATGAATATCCACCTTGAGTCAAATAAAGGGACAAATAAAGGTGTCAAAAAAATAGGTTACAAAGGTTGGGGGTGGGATGATAAACAGGGGTAGATGAAAGGCATGTTATAATTTATTAGTACATATCATTGTATTTTTATTTGTCAAGAAAAACATTGTCTCCTAGAACATATGAGCCACAAGTACCAAATATCCTGGTCAGAAAATTCTAAGCTTGCAGATAAATAGTCTTAAATAAATCAGTTATGGGAATGTGGATCATATATCATAGAATTTAGCTATATGTGATTATAATACCCTGTTAAACTTTTCATGGCAACTCTAAGGGATAATGTTACTGATATTTATGAATTAAATGAGGAAAATTTGAAAATCTGAGGATAAACAACAGAAGTTAACTTGATGATCCTGATAAAATGTGACTTCTTCGTAAAGTATTTTTCCTATACATGTACTGAACATGAATGTTTCAAAGGACCTCACGCAGGCTATGATGATTAAACCCTTCCTGCTGTCCTCTCTAATTCTCTTAGCAAAATGAGGCCAAAGGTGTGTCTGCCTGAAAAACCAAACAAGGACTCTATCACCAAATTACCTTAAATACTACATTGTCATTAAGCACAATGAAATAGGTATAAAAGCAAACCCACAAAATTACTTTTACCACCCACATGGAAGAATGTGATCTAGACGATGCGAGTGAAGACACTGACGGACACAGGTGAACAGTTTTACTCTTTCAGCTCTCACCTATATCCTTCTTCTTTTTCAGAGTGTCAGACTTACTGTTCCCTTTAAGAACTGCTTTCTGTGGTGGTGGGGTAAGCAGTTCCTGAACTGTTTCACTTACTTTACTCACTTCTGTTTGGCCCAGGCTGTGAAAGCTACTGGGGAGTGAAGGTTTGTTAAGTTTGCTACTAAGCAAAGCATCTTTCTTAAAGGTTGGCTGGGAGGTTTCATGCATGCCTCCCCTGCAGTCTGTTAGTCCACCAGGTGTATCATTCAGTTCAGGCCACACATCTGGAAATACTCCTCCCCTACAATCGCCAGATGACAACAGAAACACTTAGCCTGGCACAGTATAAATTGCTCTTACTTAATAGCACAAAGAGAAAAACATTAGGACCACAAACAGAAAAAAAAACAATCTTGATTTAATGGAAATCACTTGGATTTACAAGAAATATGGAAAGCATATGTTTCACGTAATTTACACAAAGGAAACATTTCAACTTCTCCATATTATGGAAAAAGAAGAAATGAGAACGAAAAAACCACAGACAGAACAGGAACCATTTGATTTACAGTATATACAAGAAAAAGCAAGCCTTCTCAGACATTTCTTGAAAAACACTAAGTCATATTATTTCACAGAATGGGCTGTGAGGAAAGGCCATAAAGTCCACGAGACATAACATTAAAGACTCTGACTTTGTAACAGAATTATGAACATCACTGACATGTTAACGGCCTGTACCTCCCAATCTCAAAGAAACATGTTCAATATTGTCCATATTATAAGGAATGCTAAAAGATACTATGGGATGCTAACAGACAATTGATATTAAATAATCATCCCTTTAAATATGTGTAATCATATCACAGATTTCATTTTTAGTGTTCCCAGAACCACCCAGGTCCCTTCCCTACTTCTATAAGATTGGGAGGTACATCATGTACATACATTAAATTACTTTATTACTGGTTTTATTCTGTTGGTTACTTTGCAAGCAGAGATGGAACATACGATTAAGCAAACACATGTGTCTTGCACAAATTTTAGGTTTATAAAAAGCATATTAATGTGCCATTAGTGAAAACAAGCCAGGTTCTGTTGCAAATGAAATAGCTTTTAGGTACAAAATCTGTGTTATGGGTGATACACCACTTCATGGAATCAGATGACCCTCCACATTCCCAGGATGAGCATGGAGTTAGAACGGAGTTTCACACAATGGCAAGTATCTGAGGAAACTTGGACCTGTAAAGATGAAAAGGCTATACAGGTGCAGAGTCTAGATAATGATCTGTAAGATGACAGCTTTTATGTGTGACAGTTAAAGGTCACCTGGAGTCAGAGAAAATGATCATCTGAGGATGGGATTATCAAGCAATATTAGAAGCTTTAAAGAGTTTCTAAAGAGGATGGTATCTTCTTTTACAACTTAGAAAAATTCATTTTTACCTCCTACAATGGTATGCATAAGGAACTTACCAATGGCAGCTTTTACTTCAATCGATTCTGAATCCTGTGAGTATTCACTAAGTCCAGCTGCATTAACTGCTCTGACTCGGAAAATATAACTCTGACCAGTGGCCAATCCATGACAAGTAAATCTGAAAGGAAAGACGTTTTAAAAGAACTTTCCTAGGAGGAAAATCAGAGATGACTGTTAGCTTAACTGAGTGATCTGGCTTTATGGAAACGATGCATTTTTTTAAAAGGAAGAAAGAGATGTAGAGAGATCCAGGCAACATATGTGCTTCCGACAAAAAGGCAGCTATGGCAATTCTCTAAACTCACTCTGTCAGACAATGAGGAGTCATGGTTTTCCCCTGAGTAAGTGCCTTAACGTTTCTGAGCCTGTGGGTACTCATCAGTAAAATGGGGATAATAATGTCTACATAATAATCATTGTGTAAAGATTGGCCATAAAGTATTTAAAGCACCTATTTCAGGGCCTGGCATTTAATAAATAATAGGTGGTATTAATACTACTACTAATGGCTATCTCAGGTATATACTTACGGCTATAAGGCATTGGCTGCTCCTCACCACAGAAGCTACTTACTGCCTCCCTGCATGTCAGGGAAGGTACAGTTATTTGAGAAATCACACTAGAATCTAAAAATAAGGTGAATAAAAACTCCAGAATTACTGTTTAGATATAAGGATCCAATAATGAGGTATGAACCCATGGGCAGCTTCACACATGAAACAATCTCACTCTTTAATAGTTATGATGGCTATAAATAGCTGTTTCACAAATCACTGTAACATTTTAATCCATTCTAAGGACTATAATCAGAGGAAGTAACAGGTGTGCTAACGACCTTATTAGCATGTTGAAATATTTAATAAAGACAGCCATAATTTAGGTCAATCCTCCAGGTCAGCTCAGTTCAGTGAATATTTATTGAGCACTTCATGTTCCAGACACTGAACGAGGTATTTTGGATACAAAGATGAATAAAAAATGATGCCTGTCCTCACAAAGCTCCCATCTGTTTGTGGAAAGGGAGACTCGCCTACTTCCCATGAATGTTTCTATGTAGTCCCAGGAAAATGCTGGGAACTCAGAGTAAAAATTAAATGAACAAACAGGCTCAACCAATCTCTTGCAAAACATACTGCTTTCCAAAACTGAAGGAACAAAATAGCAGCAGACTCACAGACTCCAAGAAGGGACTAGAGGTTACCAAAGGGGAGGGGTGGGGAGGGAGGGAGAAGGGGATTGTGGGGTATCATGACTGGTGCACATGGGGTGTGTGGGGTCACGGGGAAGACAGTGTAGCACAGAGAAAAGTAGTGACTCTGTAGCATCTTACTACACTGATGAACAGTGACTGCAATGGGGTATGGGGGGGACTCAATAATAAGGGTGAATGTAGTAAACACATTGTTTTTCTTGTGAAACCTTTGTAAGAGTGTATATCAATGATACCTTAGTAAAAAAAAAAACAAAACCATACTGCTTTCTCCCATTAATTGGTTTGCCTCTATTCTCTGATGTTCTGTGAAAGAACCAACTTATCCTATGGGGTCCTTGGTCTAAGAAATAGCCATGCCAGAAGCTGCCTAATAAACCCGTTTGGCAATTTTTTTAGGGAAATGCTCCTCTTGGAATGGTCCTAAGTCAAAGGAGGCTCAGAGCAGGCGCGCAGGCCAGAATTCACCAGCAACCTGCAAAGCTGGTTGGTAAAATATTTGAAAGCAAGAAGAAATAACCCTCCCTACATTAGAAACAGCTACGAAGAGGTGGCTGGCAAAGTATTCTGAATATCCTTGTTTTGGTGTTACTTATGTCCCCTTAGCATAAAGTTTAACCATGCCAATACTCAGAATTGGTAAAATGCTGATACTTTTTTTCTGTTCATTGAAAATGCCTGGGTAATTTAGGTCAGCTGGAGCCTATTAGTGCCTTAGACTTCAGTATTACATTGGATATTAAAGACCATAGCAGAGGGGTAAAAGGACTAATAGCATAAAGGAAAAGAATCAGAAAAGAGACACAAAGTGAACTGTCATCATAGCTGGCATGTGTTTCTAAGTGTTCAATATCACAAGTAAACCTTTAAAAGAAGTATTGCAATAGATATGTTCAGCTTTAAATTCATTTGGATTTTTAAAGTATAATGTTTCTAAACACCTCCCTCCATTGGATGTTCATGCTGCCATGTTCCCTGGCTCCCAGGGCCCACACTGTGCATTACTGTGGGCCCTTCACAGGGCGGCTGCCGCACCCCCGGCCCCCACAGTGCGTTACCGTGGGCCCTTCACAGGGCGGTTGTTGCAGGGCTCCCACTTGCCGGAGCCAACGACGCTTGACTCTATGTAGTAGCCAACCAGCTCTTTAGCATCTTTGGATTCTTCCCACGTAACTACCACTGACGTGTCTGTATTTCTGCTTGGGATGATTTTGCCTGGGGCCTTGGGAATATCTAGGGGAAGGGGAAAATGATGATCAAACTCAGAGTGGTTTTAAAAATATTCATTCTTGGAACATATGCACAAACACAGACACAAATAAATTTTATACAAGCAGTCATGTCAAACATACGATTGCTCTATTTTATATCTGTTAAATCGGAAAATAAAAACAATGAATAATGTCAGTTGGAGGCATAATGATAAACTAAATACCCAGGAACACACCAACCCCCTAGACCAAAACTACATTAGCAACACTGCTGAAACTCCCAGAGAGGTTTACTTTTAATAACCTCATAATTCAAAATAATGAATTTTTAATGTATCAGACAAGTACAGTCATCAATTAAATTTATAATATGAAGGAAGGATGTCACCTTTTTCATGTCTGAATACTTATATATTTTAATGAGATTCTTGCTTTGGGATTTTCTTTTGAAGTAAAGTAAGTTTACAGGTGTTCAACCTAACTGTACACTTACCAAGTTTGTCTCCAACCACGGTCACTTCCGTTGCCTCTGAAGGCTCTCCAACTCCTGCTGAATTAGAACAGCGAACGCGGAAACGGTAGGATTTCCCCTCAGCCAAATCGAACAGAGCAAAGCGGGGGGACTTCACAGGGAGCTCCGTGTTCACCCGCTGCCAGTTTTCCGTTTCTGCATCACACTGAAGCCAGAAAGGTGCAAACCCATTGAAAGCATGGCAAGAATAAGCAAGAACTCTAGGGTTGCCATCTAGCAGTTTTATTTGTCAATAAACTACTACCTGTTCTTTGACTGGACTAGAGAAGAGATTTGGAGGAAATGGGGGATAAAGCCACTGAAGTCCTAGGCAAATATGGCTTTGCATTGTTAGACAAATACACTAATGTCACTGACTTTATTAACTGAATAAGGCCATCTATCTGCTTTAGAGGAACTTAATTTATTTCAAAGATAATGTGGGTTCAGATACTTTTCTAATTCTTAGAGTAGGTAATTAAATTTAACATACTATGTTAGATACTTAAACTTCCATTATGTTGTTATAAACAGTATTATTTTAATTCAGTGTTACTTAGTGACTCATAACATCATTCAAGTCTATGCTCAGATTTCTCCTTACAAAGGCTTTCTTGATCATCCTTCTCTATCACCAATCCAAAAGAGTTCTTTGCTCCTTTCCCATTACTCTCTCTTTCTCCGCTTTATTTTTCTTCAAAACACTTATCGCTATTTGAAATTAAATTTTTTTTTGTCATCTCCTTCATTGGAAAGTGAACTGCAATGAAATGAATTCAGGGAACTGTCTTGTTCACTGCTATACCCCTGAGTCTAGAACTGTACCTGGTACATAGTAATCAACATTTTTTTCCCCCTGAATGAATCACTTTTCTGAATTCTGAATGAAATTAATGAAAGATAACATTTTTTTTCTTGCCCATATTTTTGAAAAAATAATGGAAAAAGCTAAAGAGATTCTACTTCTGGAATTAAAAAAATGTACAGTGACTTTGAAATCCCTGAAAAAAGGATGTGCTATATATTCTCACTTTGGTAGAGACAGATAATATAGTGAGAAAAGTACCAGCAGTCTTCAGTAATCCCTTTTCTCTCCTGCTCTTTCAGCTCTGCCCAAGGTCAGCAGAAGCAATTTTGCTATAGAACTTTTTACAGTTTCAAGAAGCTTTTCCAGAAATCCAGACCATGTGATGCAGTGACCAACTGTTAAGGATGATACATTTTTGGGACTACAAGAATACTGTTACCATGCTCAGCATAATCATCATTGACTTGAAATGGTGGCAATATGGTACACTGAAAAGGATCCACAGACATCCACTGTGGTCCCAGCTTTGTTAATAACAAGCCATATGACCCTGAGAAAGTCACATGAGTGTTCTTGGTCTCAGTTTCATCATTTGTAAACTAAGTAAATTTGACAAGGTAACTTCTAAAGTCTTTTGCAGTGCTTTTCATGATAATGTGTTATTTGAGTGTCAGAGGGTAGAGAGCATAAATTCCCCCTAAACAGTCAATCTTCTGTCCACCAGAGATAAAATTATCCCAGACCTTTAATCCAGTCGTTTATGGCTTTGAATCGTTTTGACAGTCTCCCCAGAGGAACACATAAGCTATCATAAGTCAGTCATTTAGACTTTCATAATAAAAATAATAGCGGCCTTTCCTGTGCCAAGAACTCGATTCACCATTATAACTCTTGAATCCTCTCAACTATGCACTAAAGTGGGTATTGTGGAGGTAGTATTATGTGGTTATCAAAGTTTTCTGGAGAGAAGCCTTACGCTTGAGAAGGAAGGTTGAAAGGCAGCAATGTGTAACAGTTGGATATACGGACCTGAACCAGACTGTTCGCGTTAAAATCCTAGCTCTGCCTTTTACTATGTGACCTTGAGAAAATTACGTACCCTACCGGTGTCTCAATTTCCTTATCTACAAAACAGGCATGATGAAAATAAAAGTATTTCCCTCATAGGGTAACTGTGAGAATTAAGTGGGTTAACACATGCAAAGTACTTAGCATAGTGCCTGGTCCTTGGTAAACGTGCTATTTTCATTCCTGCTTGAGGAAACAGAACTATCAAGTTATCTCTGACATGACCAGATTTTTGATAGGGGAATGAGAGAAAGAATGAAGACATAAGACACCTGAGAAAAAAGTTGCTGAGAAGAACAGAATAGGATAGAGCAGGAACTAGGTGATCCAATTCCCTTGCTAATAAACCCCTCAAAACCAACCATTTCAGGGTTCACAGACATGATCTAACTGGGTATGAGTTGTAACCCTGACAGGTAAGTTTGTGCTTTATGTACATGCAAATCCCAGGCAAAAAGTTCTCTGAGGAAGAGCAAGCATAGCGGTAACCAAGGAGGCAGCCCTGCCGTGCCTGGGACATTCTGGGGATGGAAACACACCATAGGATGAGAGCATGTGAAACACTTCTCTTTAGAAAGACCAACATATTAGAAGCAGTTCATCAGAAATAATTTGCGACTCAGCTCAGGGGACTGTTTTGATATTTGGATAGTTCTATAAACGTGCCCCAGGTCTCTGGACAAATTCTGCTCCCCTAGTACATGACCATCCTGGGAACTTTGTACATGCCTCTCTACTTCCACTGCACTCATAAATGTCCCTTCTCTTCCATACTAATAGGTTCACTGGTGGAAGAACACTTAAATTTTTAATCACAGGCTCATAAATATTTAGGTCAAGAAGTTACAGACTTTCCTGGAGAAATCAGAATTTACACGACCAGAAGAAATGTTCAACAGAAGCCAAAGTTGACTCATCTGGAGAAAATGCCTCAGTGGGAGGTCATTACTGTGTCACTATTATAGAAAAGATGATAATTACTGTCACAGAGCTTATTCAAACTCTCTTCCTGTGGAGCGTTTCAGAAAGATTCAGTGGGGGTGTGTGTTACACCAGGAAGTGAATTTTTATCACTCTAGTCTTGTCCTCTATTAAAAGAGAAATAGAGGAAAAAAAAATTTTTTTAATCAAGAATGCTACTTCAGTTATATTTAATTTGAGGTTAATATCCAGAAAATATAAAAATTAATAAAAATACAAAATTTTGTATTATTATGGTAAAATCAGACTCTCTTGGAAGATGTCCACATTGCAGGTTGAAGAAATGATCCATTCATTGTTACCAATTTGCTAGTGATAAGAAGTGGGGCATCCTCCTTGAAGACATAAGTAAATGCCCTTATCAAAGAAATAAGTTAATTTATTAAGTAATAAAGAGCGACCACAGACAATAGCATTTTCTATAGCTTGAGTATAATTTTCTCAAAAGCTGCTGATTTGAAATAATTAAAAGGCAATAAAAATAGTTGTATATCACTTTTATGTTGTTACCTAATTTGCAGATGTTTGCATATACCTATATACCTATGATATCTATTCTCTTGTAATAATTGTCAGGGAAGGTGACCTAACAGGTGTTTTGAAATTGAATGATCAGAAGAGCATTAAGAATAAAAGAGAGAGGCCTTTAGGAAAATTAATTGATTTTTGCAAAAAAAAGAACCATAATATTTTTGCAAAAAAAAAGAACTTTTCTATAATTTTGCTATGAAAGTAAAATGTAAATGATAATTTATCATGCTATCATGCTATTTTATAAAAATGAAATATCCAAAAGCATGCCAACACTTGTTGCATTCATTATTCTAAAAAAAATGGTGTATAGCTGCCAAAAAAATGTAAATGATTTTACATATAACAAAAAATAAACTTACTTCTGTCACATTTTTTTCAATTATATATGAATCAAAACTTTTTTAACAAATGGATTTTGAACCTCATTTTAAGCAAATTCCCTTTAGATGCTCTTTCCAGTAGCAATTATCCCATTTAGCCATGGCCTTCTTCTGCCTCGTATGCCCTGTGCCTGGCTGGCAGGGGCTCCTATGTGTCTGCACTTGCAGCTGGGGACAGTTCCCCCAAAAAGTGTCCTGTCCAGGTCTTGGCTCATCTCCATTTTCTGGGCATATTTATTAAAACTCCCCACAGATACAGGTATCTGATAGAGTCACACTAATTCTCGTCATTCCACCCATTTTAGCCTTCGTTGTACACTGCCCTCTCTAACACAGTATGATTACAATATAATTGTGAGATATTTGGAGGAATGACTAGCTAATATGTTATGTTATTTTGTGATCGGTGACCCCACCTACTACCTGTACCCAGAGAAGTGGTAGCCAAGCACCTGGCGGCAAGTGAGGACTTTCTGTCTTCAACTCTCCCTGCCATTCTAAAGTATTTTAAAGTGTTGTAACCTCTCTTCCTCTTGCCCATCTACCCTCATTGATGTTCATTCCCTACTGCAAAAGGAAAAGTGGTAGAGAGAGGGGGAAATCATTACTACAGCAAGGGAGACAGAGAAAGTATCTAGAAAACAGTGTCATTTAAGCAATTACAGCTTCAGGAACATTTCATATCTTAGAGGGGTCATGATTTGGGGTCTGTGGACCTCTCAGGAGGCTATGGAGCTTCAGGGACCCATAAACTCCCTAACCTTTCAGGTGAGGATCTGTGTGATACTCATTTTTCTGTGGAGATCTGTCACAGTTTACAAGGGTTTAAAGAGTTCAGGACTCAAATACAGTTTAATTACCAGTTGTTTAAAGAAATCCTTAGGAAGTGACATGAGGTAATACTGTTGATCCCAGAGTCTTACCTTTTCCACAAAGTATGAAATACCCTCATGTCCACGCTGGCCAGGGGGCTTCCAGCTTAGCACCACATAGCTCCGGGTGGCCTCAGTGACAGAGAGGTCTGTGGGGGGCCCAGGAATAATACCCTCTGAAAAACAACAAGGTAAAGTGAGAAGCACACACTCTGGGAAGCCCAGGACACTTGAGGGTCACAGATGCCTCCCTCCTACTGGAGGAAGAGTTAAGTACTGTGCTACAGTATAAAGAAGTACCTTGTCTCTAAAATTCTTCCTAAAACATTCATTCATTCAAAGCCACAATTTTACTTTCTTTGCTTGAAAATTTTAATTTCTTTATTGGTCCTGTAAAGCAGTAGCAATGACACAAGTTATCTTTCTGCATATCTTATATCAGATTTTTTTACTGAGTATCTTTTCAAGGATGTGTGGGTAGCAAAAAACCTTGAATATAGAGATAGGATATTTTCAGGGCAGAGAACTGACTTGTTTTGTGGCCAGAATAACAAAGATAATGTCTTTCTCCAGAAAAAGTTTGGGTAGGTTTGTTAGCAGCCTTCTCACAAGATTGGGGTTTCCTTAAGTGCAAGGTTTCTTGGCTATGAGACAAATCTGTGGGTGCAGTATCTGTATCACCCTGTGGGGGTCTGGGGTGAACCAATGAGAACATGAAGCTCATGTTGTCTATTGTGCTGTCAGTAATAGCTTTGTTTCTGATCCAAGAGTCTCATGTCTTTTGCCAGCATCTACGAAACTGTGGCATGAAACATAGTAGCTCATAAATAGGGTAAAATTTTTGATGCTCCACATTTCTTGACATCAGAGTGACCCTTCCATGTGAAACAACTAAAAAACTGGGCAAAATATATGAAATGACCGTTTACAGACATTGGACATTAGTCAGCATAGGACAATGGTTCCCGATGGATGGGAAACAAATTAGGTGAGCCCTGCCATGTCCTAGCTTACTGTCTAGAGCGAATTTCAAGGTAGCAGCTCAGGAAGAGGAGTCCAGGTAGAGCCTGGACGTCTCCTCAAGTGGAACAAAAGCTGTGAGTCCAGTGAGGGCAAGGTATCCACAGACAGAGTCACGGGGGTGAGCACTGGGAGAAAGGGCTGCAAAGAGAGAATGGCTTCAGAGATCTGCAGAGGCTCCCTTCGGAGCCTTACCTGAGTACTGATCAGTGCATGCATGCAGGGACACCACCTGAGGCTGGGGAAAACCCGCACAGAAGAATGGGAGGGAACAATCCTCAATTCCTAGGGCCTGGGAGCGTTCATGTTCCCACCAGCCAGAGTGGAAATCTCCTAATTCATGGGGCATCTGGGAGAGTACTCAGAAGGGTATTGTCTCTGGAGTGCAGCCAAATTATCCCTACACTAGGCTGCTCTGATTCCATTAAAAAAAAGCAAGTCTTGAAAGGATCAAATTGTTTTTCCAGAACAAAGCTCCCAAGGAGGTTTATAAAAATACAAAAGTATCCAGTACCAAACAATGTAAATTCAACTGTCTGGCATCTCATAAGAAATTATCAAGTGCACAAAGAAGCAAGAAAATATAACACAAAATGAGAAAATCAATCAAAAACGAAACCAAAAATGTCGCAGATGATAGAATTAGACAAGGACATGAAAACGGTTATAAAATATTCTATATGTTCTGGATGGTCAAGATTGAACATGTTAAAGACATGAATATATAAAAATGTACAAATTAACTTCTAGAGATGAAAATTACAAAGTCTAAGATGAAAAGAAAGCACTGGTTGGAATTCATAGCAGGTTAAACATTGAAGAAGAAAATGATAGCAAAAATTAATGATAGCTGTAGAAAGTACCCAAAATGAAGTACTAAAGTGTTATTGATATGCAATCTTGTATATAGGTTTCAAATATGCAACACAGTGGTTCAATAGTTATCCGTATTATTAAATCCTCACCCCCACTAGGGCAGTTACCATCTGCCAACATAGGAAGATGTTACAGAATCATTGATTATATTCTTCATGCTGTACTACCATCCCCGTGACCAACTTATATTATTGTTAGGCAGGAAGCCAAAGATAAGCAGGAGGAGAGGTTGGGGTGATCACAGAAAAGTTGAGACTAGTGAGCTGAGACTACAGGTAGGTTTCACCAATGAGAAAATCCCTAGCAGGAGAAGTAAAACCACAGATACATTCCACAAGCTAAAGCCCAACTGGCCATGGTCCTGGGGTGCCGCCCTAAAGTAACCTTTCCTCATTATAAAGTCATTAAATCTGCATGGTGGTTTTGCCCCCCTTGGTGGGCAATCAGAGAATTCTGGGAAAGAGCATGCACAGTAGTAATTAGGTTACCTCACAGCCAGCTGTTTGCATAACAATGGCCCTCCTAAAAACCCCTTGCAAACCCCTTAAAAATGAGCTTTCCTCAAATATTTGGGGCCTTCTGACACTAGGTCGAGGCCCACTCTATTACAGAGGAGTAATAAACTTGTCTGATTTCTTGACTTTCATTTCACTCTTGACTGCTGCATCACTGAACTGAGAGTTCATTCCTAACATTATGGTTTAGAATTTTTGTGCCCCTTTATCCCCCTTACCCTCCCCACCTACCCACCCCAAACCCTCCCCCCTGGTAACCACAGTCACTTCTCAATGTCTATGAGTCTACTGCTATTTTGTTCATTCTGTTTTTAAGCAGTCATTTCTTATAGCACAGGTCTGCACTACAATGGACCAGCCTCTATAAAGTACTCAAAGAAAAACTATTGACCTAGAATTCTACAACCAGTGAACATACATTTCAAGAGTGAACATGAAATAGAGACTCAAACATGCAAAAAAATTCATAACCAGCAGGACTGCATGACAAGAATTATTAAAGGAAATGCCTCAGGTAGAAAAAAAATCATTAGATGGAAACCCCAACCTACACAAAGAAATAAAGAACAACAGAAATGGCAAAAATGTGAGTGACTATTGAAAACTTCCTCACTTTTTAAATCTCTTTGAAACATAAGTGACTGAACCAAAATGATATTATATTGTGCAGCTTATAATATATGCACAAATAAAATGTATTCAACAATAGCACCAGGGCTTAGAGAGGGAAATGGAATAATCCTGTTGTAAGTTCTTAACACTACACATAAAGTAGTAAAATATTACTTGAATTAAGTTGTGGTAAGATATATATTATAAATTCCAAACATTATAATGTAAAACAAAGAATTATACCTAATAAGATAACACACCTAAAATGGAATAATAATAACACACCTAAAATGGAATAATAAAAACTACTCAATCCCAAAGAAGGAAAAAGAGGAAAAAGGAAACAGATAGAATAGATAAAAAAACAAGTAACAAGATGGCAGATTTAAATCCAAACATATCAGTAATCACATAAAATGTTAATGGTTCAAACACCCCAATAAAAAGGCAACATTACCAGATTGGATAAAATGTCAAGACCCAACTACATGCTTCAAGAAACTAAATTTAAATACACACATGGGTTAAAAGTAAAAGGATGAAAATCATATGTCAACTAATCAAAAGGAAGCTGGGATGGTTATATTAGTATCAGACAAAGTAGATTTCCAAGCAAAAAATATTAACATGGATAAAGGGAGTCATGTTATAATAATAAAGTGGTCAATTCATAAAAGGATATAACAATTGAAATATTTATGCATCTAATAACAGCCTCAAAATACTGAAGCAAAACCTAGTAGAAACACAAGAAGAAATAGATAAATCCACCATTCAGTCAGCGGCTTCATTACTACTTTAGTAATAACTGATGGATCAAGTTGATAGAAAATCATTAAGTATATAAAACACTCACTTGATTCCCAGCAGGTTTTTGTAGAAAATGATAAGCTGATTTTAAAATTTACATGGAAATGCAAAGACTTGGAATAGCTAAACCAACTTTGGGGAAAAACCCAAAAAAACACAGTTAGAGGACTTATACTACCTGATTTCAAAACTATGAAGTTATAAAATAAGAAAAAAACAAAACCAACAAACAAAAAGCAAAAGAACCCCGTGAAGCTTATAGAAACTACAGTAATCAAGACAGTGTGGCATTGGTGTAGAGAAGATAAAACTGACCAATAGAGATTTCAGAAACAGATCCACAAGTCCACAACATGCAATCAATTGATTTTGACAATGGTGCCAAGGCAATTCCATTGGAAAAGGATAATCTGCTGAAATAATTGGATAGCCATATGCCAATGTAATAACTTAGACCATTACTTTACACAATATAGAAAAAATTAACTTGAAATGCATCATAGATTGAAATCTAAGAGCTCATGCTATAACAAGTCAGAAAAAAAACAGGAAAAATATGAGTGAACTCAGATTTGGCAAAGATATCAAGTGTGATGCAAAAAGGGCAGTGTATTCATGAAAAGATGTTCAATATTATTGGTGAAATACAAATGAAAACCACTCAGCACTCACTACGAAATACCTAATGGGATGAAACACCACTCTGCACCCAATAGAATGGCTAAAATGAAAAAAACTGACCACACTGAGTACTGGTGACAGTGTGGAGCAACTGACACATTCATAGGACAGTGTGGAGCAACCAGAATATTCACTGTTGATGGGAATGTAAACGGGCAATCATTTTGGAAAATGGTGGTTTCTTTAAAAATATACAGCCTACCATTAGACCTATTCATTCAACTCCTAGGTATTTATCGAAGAGAAATGAAAGCATATATCCACACAAACCCTTAACAAGAATGTTCATAGATGCTTTTAAACAATGAATGGATAAAGTGGAATGAACTGATATACACATCGACATGGAGAAATCTCATATGTTTAGTGAAGGAAACCAGACAAAAAAAAAGAATATGATTCCATTATCTAAAATTGTGGACAACGCAAATTATAGTGACAGAAAGCAGATCAGTGATGGGCAGAGAGCGGGAAGGGGTGGGAGGGAGGAATACAAAAGGGCCCGAGGAAAGTTTAGGAGTGATGGACATGCTCATTACTTTGATCATGGTGATGGTTTCAGAGTGATTCTTTGACAATATAAGTTACTTCATGATTTCCAAATATTTTGGAATGTTCTTTCCAAAACATATTAAATAATATACACTGTGCCCTCTACAACAAAAGCTAAACTGCACAGCAAAACTCCGGCAATAGTATCTGAGGAAAACATAGCTTTTACCTCTAGGTTCCTCTTCAGTGACAATGATCTGTCCAGTCCAAGGTGCTGAAGGGCGACCTGGACAGAGATAAATATAAAAATGACAAACATTCATAAACAGAGTTTCAACGGCACTGATACACTGGCCAGGTCAGTCACAAATGAATATGTTACTAATTTACTTATGTATTTCCTAATAACTCTTACTGCGCACGTATATGGTATTATGGCCTCAAGTGACTCACTCTCTGCTAGAGCCTGGAATCTGCCTGGACCGAGTAGATTCTGGAATTGTACTTACACAAGTGAGGTCAATAACCTGTGTTCACTCACTGTTCAATATGATCTCCTGAACCATGCAGGCTTTCTTATCCCTTCTCAAGAAATAGGGCGTATTTGGGGGAACCTTTCTGGAACAATTGCAAGCCCTCTAGTTATTCATCTGTCATAATGAAGATGAAAAAGGAGAGGGGCACTGATACTGCAGTAAAGCTTGACAAAAGCATTTTCTTTCCATTATATTTTGAAAAGAGTTATCTACAAAGGAAACCAATTTAGCTCCTGAGTAAGGAAAACAGAAGAGATGGGCAGTATGAAGTTAAAGAGGAAATTTGTTTCTGTGTTCCCAGATATCAGAGAGAATCGTTCAATTCTTGCTTTAATCAAGGGACTTTTCACCAGAGTTTGTGCAAAAACAAAGCTGATAAACAAGGTAACTTATTTGCAATTCAAACAAATCTTTTTTTCATTGGAATTTATAAAAATGTAGCAAATGAAAATGTGCGATGGAATTAGGAAAGCCAGAGGGAAGTTGGATAGTAGGTGAAAAGGACTGGAGAGCAATCAAGGATCCTGATTAGAAAAAGTCTCCACAGAAAAAGTGGCATTACTTTACTTACATTTATGAAGCCACTACATGCTCTTGAGGTAGAGAGTAACATTACAAATATGGCATAGACCAGTGGCCTTCAACTAGGGTGACTTTGTTCCCCAGAGACATTTGTAATGCCTGGAGACAATGTTGATTGTCATACAGGGAAAGGGGGCGCTATTAGCATCTAGTCGAGGCCAGGGATGCTGCTAGACATGATACAGGACAGCCCCGCAACACAGAATTATCTGGCTTAAAATGTCAATAGGGCCAAGGTTGAGAAGTCTGCTATAGACTGAAATGTACTGACTTCCAACAATTCTTCAAATGTCATTTTATGGTCTCCGTTATTGAGGATGACATATGAGCTCCCATGAAAGAAATGCAGAGCATAATTCACATGCCATGATTTTGAAGTTTGAGACTTGGAGGCTACATAATGAAAAGATTATTTTTGACTGTCTAATATGGAAACTCAAGTATAGATCAGATAAGATGTTGTAAATAGACTTTTCCTTTGATATAAAGAAACTCATTGTGTTGCTATATTAATGCCCTAAGGGACAAATTCAAGGTTAAGAAATCTACCTTACAACTTTTAAGAACTGAGCCAGCAAGAAAAGTGTATTTCAAGTGTGCTAATTGAGTAAAAACACTCTCCAGGCTCTTGATTTCCAATATTCCATTTCAAACACAATGCCTGCAACTCAGTTTAACAAGGCAAAATTTTCTGCATAAAATAAAATAGAGCCTTTGGTGAATATAGATGAGTCAAAAACAAATACTTTTGGTCTTCAGGTTTTCCCCCTAGGGTTTTCTGATCGATAAAGAATTTCTTAGTCTCTTCTCCCTCTAGTGGAAGAGAGAGGAATTACTTTGCAATGAGATCTATTGCAATTTTATCTAAAAAGATCTAGGAAGATCCTGAAAAACGAAAAATGCTTACTTTTAAGTCTAGCTTTCTCGGCTGGATCCAGAGCAGCCACAGGCTCAGAAACTCGAGATGGTAGACCTATTCCATTTTTATTCACAGCTCGAACTCGGAATATATAAGAACGACCTTCTATCAATCCAGTGACTGGAAAACGAGCAAACTTCACAGGTATGTCGTTGCATTGAGACCAGTTATCTGTGCCCACCTCACATCTAAGGGAAAGAGAGTGATCAGCAAGAATATTAAAAATAAATACAGCTAAATTATAGCTCCAAATCCTGGACACCCATTCTGCTGCTTCAGATCTCAGTAAAATAGCCAGCTCAAGTGTGGTTCAATCATTCCTTAATTGCACCCACTCAGTTCCCTCAATTGCAATGTATCTTCTTTAACAAGAAGATAGAAGCCTCACATCCTTCCCTGAACAGATACTCTTCCTCTGAACTCATTAAAAGCGGGCAGCTGAGGGGCTCTGTGTGCTAAGCAGAGGAGCTATGGGGAAACAAGGTAGCAGGCAGGTGTGAACAATCTTTACATTGGAGAGGCTGAGGGGGAGGATCCCGCAAACAGCACCCGGATAATGTCTCCAATTCCACCGTTAGTGATTCTTTGTCTTTTTTAGGTGTTTTCTTTTTAAAATGAAATTACTGTGGAGAAAGTTAACACCTTAAAAATACCTATTTGTATTGTAGAAAGACCTCACTTGATCACCATATACTGTGTGGGAGGAAGGGAATATTTGTGTCTTCACAGATAAAATTGATGAGATGCAGGGAAATTCCCAGGCCTGGCAAGGAAAGGACTTGGCACCTCTGATTTCTAACTGGATGCTTTTACAGCATTTGGTGCCTAGGGATGGGGCGGTCACACCCCGGGAGACAAGAGATGACAGTTCATATCCTGCTCTGGACTGATCCACAGGGCTTTAGGGGCTCAATGTGTGATTAGGGTTAACTCATCAGTTTTTACAAGCAGAGCCCTGAACTTTTGGATTATGTCACTTCCCCAACATGATTCTATGTCCAAAATATATAATTCCTAAATAATTCTCATGTGTGAGGGACTGCCTATGGCAGTGACAGGTGGAGTGGGAGGTTTATCTTCATTTCTTCACTGTTCCTCTTCTATTCTCTGATATAAACAATAGATATCTTCCTCAACCTTATGTAACGTGCTATCAAATATAGCTTCAATCCCTGTCTTCCATACACTTTCCTCAAAATCTTTCCTTTGTAGAAATTCTGGAGCTGCTGTGGGTAGGGTTCCAGAGAAGGAGAGAGGCCTAGCAGAGTTCTCAAACTGCCCCGTCTCCAGAGATTCTGCCAGGACTCCCCCTCTCCCTGTGATCCGAGAGCATGCTTCCTAACCCTCACATGGGGTGGAGAGCATGCTGGAGCAGGAAGAACACAAACATACAGCAAGGCTCATGTGTGAATTCTAGTTCTGCTACCTACTACCTGTGTGACCTCAGACAACTTATTGTTCCCTCACTAGCAGGAGGTCTTGCTCCAGCTACTGGTTTCCTGCATGTAATAATAGTATCTACCTTTCAGAGAGTGATTTTAGGTTAATGGTTAATGTATATGAAGTGTTTTAGAAAAGTGCCATGCACATAGCAAATGTTTAGTAAATATTAGCCATAATATGGTTACTTTTATTATGACAAGAAAACAAAAGTACTGATTGTCCCTGGTCTTTCATTGGTCAAAGTTTGCAAATCCCTTTGAAATTTACCAAAAACAATAAGGCAGAAACTATAAGGATGAAAAAGAATCTATCTAAAGCTTCACAGCTCATCATCACTAAATGATAATATAATGTGGAAGCATTTAGTGTACAGTTTAATAGTATATATTTATTATAAATATTTTCTGGATGGTATTGAGCTCAACAGGCATATATTTACTTATTGCTGTAAATATTAAGTTTACACCTTGGTACAAACCCATTGTGCTACAGTGGCACAAATTATCTGTCTCTAGTGGTTTCTATAATCAAATTTTATTACTCAAAATGGAAAGAGAATTGGAACAACTATTTGAATAGAAACTAAGTCGACAATAATATATTCAGGTTAATAATCTGAATTTATTGTCTGTATTGTCGAAACTCACTGGATAATTAATGTGTAAGACCCAATTGCTATGAATATCACAGCCTCTAAAGTTTTGGAGACTGTAAACAGCAAGAATTTGCAGATGGAACATAATTTAATACTGTTGATATTTTTTATTTCTTTGTCTAATTTGAAACCACACCCTGTGATATAAATAAGATTTTGCTAGTATTCTTGAAATATAATGTTTAAGTTTCTTAATATCCTCAAATTACTGACACATTAGCAATATGAGCATTAAATATGTTGAATAATAGCTATTTCATTTCCAAAGCAGCCTCTATTAGGTCTACAAATTGATAGCATTCTTGCCAATTAGTGGCTTGCATTGGTAGTCAAATTATCTTTGAGAGGGAGACAGAGACAAAGAAAGAGCGACAGACCAGAAAAGAAAATATTTCATACAGAATGGTAGGAGAAAGCAAGCATGCATCTCTATGGCCAAATTACTCTAACTGAAATTAGGCTAAGTACTAACTTATCAATAAAATATCCCAGAATAGGACTCCCTCTATCCACAGCTGGCTGTTTCCAAGAGATGATGATATAATCTTTATTGGCATCCAAACACACCACGTCCAAGGGAGAGGCTGGGGCTCCTTCAATCTCCGCGTCAGCATCTGTGAAGATACAGAAGGACCCTGTTAGCCTGCTCAGATGTGCTCTGTCATCCTGGCAGGCCAAGGACTTATGAGGTAGGGTAGGTACATAGGACAAGAGCCATGCCATTGTAAAATATACTTAGCCTGTGAAAAAGGCCCAGCTTATTCTTTAATTTAAATCTATATGCTGTTCTTCCTCTTCTCCCAGCCCCTTAATCAATTAAATAACTTTGTAACCAGGACAGGAGATAGGCCTCCAAAGTGTGAATGAATCTATGCAGATAAAGAATGCTGAGATCCAGGTCAACACAGTCACATAAATAATCCTATTCTTAAAACAAAAACTTCAAAGGAATTATGAATCACCTGTATACATCATGCCTTATGCTGACCCCTACCCAAAAGGCCCTATAAAACCCCAAACCCTAAACCCTTAAGCATGACTCCTCTCTAAGGTCACCCGCACTCCCATCTAAGTGTGTACTGTCGTATATCAAATAAACTTTCTTGTTGCATAAGCTGATTGCACTTTCTCTGAAATCTTCTCCATGATAAATAAAAGAACTCTCCAACCTCTATCTCTGGTGGTAAATGTCTTTGACACTTTGCTATTTCATTGAGCTTTCTAGTCTTAACATAATTCTTTTCTCTCTCCCTGTTTTATTTCAGACCAGTAGGGAAGTAGAAGTTCTCAGAACATAAACTCACTCCATTCAGTGCTCTGTGGCACCCCCAAATCCTGGGGTAGTTGGGGTGTAGTTCCCATGCTGTGCAGATTCAAGCAGATGCCAGATGCCAGGTGACCCTGGCTTTAGAGGTCTGCAAGGGATCTGCCCTGTGCCTAGCAGGAGTTCAATAAGCTTCCTTTTCCTCCCTCTGTTCTTCCTTGTGCTCTGCTGCCTGCACAGCTGCAGCCATTTGCTACTACTCTTGCTTTAATGAATTCTTTCCTTACCTACACTCATCTGACAGGGTTGAGGATTCTTTCTCAGTGAGAGTCAAGAATGTCCCCTGTCCAGATTGAGGTTAGTGCACAGGGAGACCTCTCCAGACACAGCTGCCTGACAACAGTTAGAGCTCACATTCCTTACCACACCACCATAATTTGGCCCCAGCAAAGCAAGCTTCAATCTTATAATTTGCTTACCAACGTAACAGTATGTTAGGTTTTCACCATCAGTACCAAGAACATTATGTTAGAAAGGGCTCTGCAAAGGACCCATGACCTTTGCCTCATGGACCTTGACTACCTAAAATGTTCTGAAAGAAAATAAATATGAAGATGTCAGGGACTGCTATCAGAAAAGTCTAAGGTAAGTTGGGCCAGAAAGTCTGTTAAGATACTTATCGTGCAGTGTCACAGAACGAATGTTCCCTTCTGTCACCTGGATGCATCCACAAGAGAGCAAGAACCATGAAGCCATTCCTAAACTGTGCACTACTACTGTTTTGCAAGAGAAAGGAAAACATTTATTTCAATCAAATAATTGATTGTTTGTTCCCAAGCTGAAGATACTTGCGAAATGAACTCTGATGCAATAGCCACATCAGAATTTAGTTTATCTGAGTTTAGTAAAAGTACAGGATTATACAAGAAACAGAGGATATGACTTTGTGAAATGGGATCCTCTGACAGTGGGTCCCCTCAGCAGTGTGTCTTCAAGCACAGCTAAATTAGTGAATCAGGAATGTTTTTAGGAGGAGAGCAAGGGGAATGAAAATAATCAGTAGCCTTTCAAGTGAGTACAATTAAGGCAGAATCCCTGGGGCAGGGGATCCACATTTGCCAACTGCTCCTGACATCTGGTCAACCCTTTCACAATCAACAGTTAGTAGGAGAGGAAGCTGAGACGTAGGAGCCGAGACACGTAGGAGCCACTCACCCCAGGGAAAACACTCCTGGTGACTGAATAAACACATTCTTTTCTTATAAGCTACAATTCTGTAACTCTTATAAAGTACTAAAACATTTGATAACACAGCAGAGATATCTGTATACTTCTGAATTTAATAAGTTTGCATTACCTGTGAAGAGTTCAAGTCACTGGTTTTGAACAGTCTGTTTCTTGCCCAGTGAACCGGCAGGAAAGTGTCTCTAGGCAACTATCTCTAGCCTGAGGGCTATGGGAGAATGTAACTAAATCAGGGCGCCTAAAATGTAATGCAGAAACCCCACTTGCCACACAACAGGAAGTCAGCATTAGGTGGGGAGAAACTTCAGGCTTTGAGAGTACTGGAAGGTGAGGAGAGGGCTGCTGATGGTGAAGGCTGAGCAGAGCAAGAGAGGGGTTAGAGGTGCTGAGGGGAGCAGGCCTACATGGCAGACGATGTACCCTGGAAAGATGCTCAGGAGTGAGGGGGACAGCTGTTAACTGTAGCCATGTCCTCTTACTATAAAAGGCCCCTACCATAACAACAGGCAACCCAAACAGTTTAGTTCACTGAGCATCCATTGTAGATAACAGAGCCTGGCAGACAATAGGTATTTAGGGAGCCATTTTTCAACATTTTAATAAAATTGCTTGGCATACAACATTCATGGGGTAAGCTTCACAGTCTTTCAAAAAACAGGTTCTGTATAGCAGCTGCTGAAAGCCAGATCCCAACATTGTGCTTTGTTTTTCACACTTGTGCTCCTGGCTCCCAGCAGCCGCTGTAGAGTGATCCGCCCACAGCATCCATTCATGCACAGCTAGTCCTCTTCTTAGCCCCCGCCCTCCCTTCCTCTAGTCCTCCAGTCAAATTTGCTGTCGGTTTGATTAATTCATCAAAGATTAGCCTGCTACTCTTCATGTTTTGACCTCTGACATCAGCCATTAATAACTTTTTCAAAATGTAAGTACTTCTATTGTTTATCTTTATTATAAAAGTAAAGCATACTTGTAAAATACATGATAATAAAAAAATGTTAAAAATCCCTTTTAATTCCGTAACTCAGAGATAACTACTACTGTTAGGAAGGAAAATATATATGAGCGGGATGAAAAGAGAATAAGGCCAGGAAAGCCCACTAAAAGACACTCAGAAGGTTAACCAGTTAAAGTTAGAGAACCAGAAAAGACCCAGAGTTAATGATTTAAAAATAAAAAGCTCGAAGGCCAGGAGTAACTTGGCCTAGAAGTTTGAATACTCCCCAGATAAAGATACGTATCTCAGCATAGCCTGTGCTTTACTGTATCAATTAGATCATACCATTGTAAGATTTACTTTAGCCTGCTAAAAGGCCCAGCTTATTTTTTTAACTTTACCCAGATGCTGCTTTAATCAAGTGATTTGCTACCTGGGCAACTGATATAGCAAGCAAGCCCAGTCATAAACAAAGTAGTAAAAACAGGAAGAATCCCATCTTGAAGGTAAGATTGCATTTTAAAACCCAATTAGTTGAAAAGTAAGTTTCTTAACATACTCTTTAGCAAACAAACAATATAACTCAGCCCACCTCCGGGGCAGGGCAGGCAGTCTTCTTTGAACGCTCCCAGACCAAGACACCAGTATCTCAAAGAGGAATCAGAGCAGTAAATTTCTTGTATTAAGTCTTAACAAGTCTGCACCCCCAGACCTTTGTCACATTCCTGAAAAATCCTTAAAAGGGGGAACCCTAAACCTTTCAGTGCGCTCCTCTCTCTGAGGTCGCCTGCACTTTCTAAGTGCAAAGCCTTAAAAATTTATCTCAACCTTTCAGTGCACCTCTTCTATGAGGCAGCTCACACTCCCCTTTCTCCAAGTGTGCACTTGCTCTCTTTAAATAAAGCTTAAACCTTTCAGGGCACCTCTCCTCCCTGAGGTTGTCCACACTTTTTCTCTCTTTAAGTAACTTTAAATAAAACTTTTACTCTGCTTCATTACAGTGTCTCTGCCCTTTAATTCTTTGTTGCGGCGGGGATAAGAACAGAGGAAAATACACAATGCTCCCCCAACACTACTACTAAAATACTGGCCTAGATTTTTTTCCTGTATTTATAAGCTCAAAACATGGCTTTTGAAATAAAACTGGGATCGGAATGTGTATTTTATGTATTTTTTCTTAACATTTGCATTTCAATAAAGATAGATATGCATCGTTAGTTTCATTGCTGTGGAGTATTCTACTGTTTTTATGGGGGATTTAATACTTTATGTTAAAGCTTCCTAGGTGGATACCTAGGGTTCTTTCAGTTTTTCCCAACAGAAACATTTTTCTCACCTTTGTCTACTTAAGTTCCTAGAACTCTAATGTTGGGAAATGTGTCCTGTTGAAATATGGCAAAACATCCTGGGAAAAGTTGAGCCAATTTACACTTATCAGCAATATACAGGAGTGCTGGTTCCTCCATTCCTTTATCCAGTGAATTTTCAAAATCTTTTAAATATTTCAGTATGACAGATAAAAGATTATATCATTCTAAATTTCAATCCTTTGATAACTAGAAAATGTTTTCATATATTTATTTGCCATCTGTAATTCTTTTTTCATGACATTTCTGTCCCATCCTTTATTACTTTATCATCTCTCTCCCTGTGTATGTGGGAGGGGGTGAGTAGGGGGGAGGAGAAAGGGAGGAGGAAAGAATATAAAAGTCTAGAAGAATGTGCAATAAAATGGTAATATTGGATAGCTTTTTCTTTTTTTGCTTATTTATATTGCCTCTTTTTTCACAAAGAATACATATTATTTATGTAATAAAATCCTGGCCAAATGTGTACAGCATTTTCTGTGTTTTGGTAGGCATACAGTACTTTATGCACTGATTATTCTTGTTCAGAAGCTATTTTCTTTTTTTTAAATTGTTGATATACAATCTTACATTGGTGTTAAGAAGCTATTTTCTAAGCAGCAAAAACGTCAGATCTCTAAAAAATGTATTGAAATGGCTTCATGCAGCTTAATGGATACAAAGTCTTTATAAACACATAAAATATCATTTAAAACAGGCTGGCAATTTCCTCAAAAGTTAAACATAAATTTAACCTATTACCCAGCAATTTCACTTGTAGGCATCTACCTGAAATGAAAACATAGGTCTATGACCACAAACACAATGTTCATAGAAGCACTATTCATAATAGCCAAAGAGTGAAAACAATCCAACTGTCCATCAGCTGGTAAATGGATAGGAAAAAATGAAGCATATCTGTACACTGCAGTGCCATTCATCAATAAAAAGGAACAAATGACTAATATGTATTATAACATAAATGAACTGCAAAACATGTCTCGGTGAAAGAAGACAGATGTAAAAGGTCACATATTATATCCAGAAATGTCCAGAAAAGGCCAAAAGACACAGAATGTAGATGAGTCATGGCCTAGGGACTGGACTGGGGATGAGAGCAGTGAATGGACACAAGAAATCTCTTTGGGGTGATGGAATGTTCTAAAACTAGATTGTAGATGATGGTTGCACAACTCTATAAATAATCTAAAAATCACAATCCACTCAACAGGGTGAATCTTATGTTATACAAAGTATACTTTAATAAAGACTTAAAAAGAATCTAAAGTATATCATTTAAAATAAACTTATGAGTGAAATCTTTTTCTAAAAGTTGTTAAATTCATAATGCAGTTGCTGAAATTTATCTTCCCAGTTTTTGTCTTTCCCATTATCTTTCCAATTCTCTCATATCAGCATCTGATAAATTTTAGAATCTTTCCATTTCCTTATTTTATGGATTTGAAAATTGGTTTAAGTATACATGTCAAATTTCAAACCTTTGCTCCTTTCCGAAGTTAGTAATACGAAGTCTGGCCTAAACCTAGCAGAGACTCAATTCTGGATATTGGCACTGAGAAATCCTGTTGAGACTATGTTAGAATTCCCAGAAAAAGTCCATGAGGAATCACCAAGGCACAACTAAGGCTTGTTTGAGCCATCAGAGGTACTCTCTGGTTTAGGTAAGACAACTGGAAGCAGAGGCAAAGACTTAGCTGATTCAGTCTTCATCTAGCCAGGTTTACCCAGGTGGTTTTGTTAGGCAGGAAAATAGATGTGAGCAGGGTAGAAAGAGAGTAAGGTCAGTAAAGCCCACTAGAAAGGACTCAGAGTTAATCAGTTAAAGCTCAAAAGGTCAGGAGCAACTTGGCCTTGAATGTTTGAGCATTCCCCAGATAAAGTGATCAGAGTCCATGTCTTCATTGTGTCAATTAGATCATGCCATTGTAAGATTTTCTCTAGCCTTCTAAAAGGCCCACCTATAAACAGCATAATAAAGACAGGAATAATCCATCTTAAAGCTAAAATTGCATTAAAAAAAACCCAAGAACTTAAGAAGTAAGATTCTTAACATACTCTTTAGCAAACAGACAATAACTCAGCCCACCTTGGAGTAAGGGTAGGCAGTCTTAATTGATACATTCTCAAACCAGGAAGCTGCTATCCTGGGAGGGAACCAGAGCAATAAATTTCTTCTTAAGCTAATTTTGCAGAACTACCTAGAAAACCGATAGGAAAAAACTTAATGTCTCATTAAAAATACTTGAGACCAACTAACAAATCCACACCCCTAGCCCTTTGTCACATTCCTGAAAAATCCTCAAAAGGGGGAACTCCCAACCTTTCAGTGTGCACCTCTCTCTGGGGTTGCCTACACTTCCTAAATGCATAACCTTTTAACTTTAAACTTTCTCTTTTCAACCTTTCAAGGCACCTCTCCTCTTTGAGGTAGCCTGCTGAACTTTTCTTTCTTTAAGTAACTTTAAAACTTTTACTCTGCTTCACTACTGTCTCTGCCCTTCAATTCTTTGTTGTGGCAGGGACAAGAACCGAGGAAAATACACAACGCCCCCCCAATACTTTGGCTAAACAAACTTACTCATGAGTTCTGTGTGTCCATTTTCACTTCAATTTATCCAGAAGTCTAGTATCTTTCTTCCCCCAGCAATATCTGACTTTTCCCATAATGTTTTTTTTTCTCTTTTCGAGTCTCTTTTTTTTTTGTGAGGTAATTTTTTTAATATAATTTATTTTATCATTAATCTACAATTACATGTGCAATATTATGGTTATTAAACTACCCCTTCATCAGGTCCCCCCCACCAACCCCATTACAGTCACTGTCCATCAGCGTAGTGAGATGCTATAGAATCACTACTTGTCTTCTCTGAGTTGTACAGCCCTCCCCATGCCCCCCCAACATTACATCTGCTAATCGTAATGCCCCTTTTTCCCTCTTATCCCTCCCTTCCCGCCCATTTTCCCCAGTCCCTTTCCCTTTGGTAACTATTAGTCCGTTCTTGGGTTCTGTGAGTCTGCTGCTGTTTTGTTCCTTCAGTTTTTTTCTTTGTTCTTATACTCCACATATGAGTGAAATCATTTGATACTTGTCTTTTTCGGCTTGGCTTATTTCACTGAGCATAATACCCTCTAGCTCCATCCATGTTGTTGCAAATGGTAGGATTTGTTTCTTCTTATGGCTGAATAATATTCCATTGTGTATATGTACCACCTCTTCTTTATCCATTCATCTACTGATGGACACTTAGGTTGCTTCCATTTCTTGGCTATTGTAAATAGTGCTGCAATAAACATAGGGGTGCATCTGTCCTTTTCAAATGGGCTGCTGCATTCTTAGGGTAAATTCCTAGGAGTGGAATTCCTGGGTAAAATGGTATTTCTATTTTGAGTTTTTTGAGGAACCTCCATACTGCTTTCCACAATGGTTGAACTAATTTGCAGTCCCACCAGCAGTGTAGGAGGGTTCCCTTTTCTCCACATCCTCGCCAACATTTGTTGTTGTTTGTGTTTTGGATGTTGGCCATCCTCACTGGTGTGAGGTGATATCTCATTGTGGTTTTAATCTGCATTTCTCTGATGATTAGTGATGTGGAGCATCTTTTCATGTGCCTGTTGGCCATCTGAATTTCTTCTTTGGAGAAGTGTCTATTCATGTCCTCTGCCCATTTCTTAATTCGATTATTTGCTTTTTGTTTGTTCAGGTGTGTGAGTTCTTTATATATTTTGGATGTCAACCCCTTATCGGATACGTCATTTATGAATATATTCTCCCATACTGTAGGATGTCTTTTTGTTCTACTGATGGTGTCCTTCACTGTACAGAAGCTTTTCAGCTTGATATAGTCCCACTTGTTCACTTTTGCTTTTGTTTTCCTTGCCTGGGGAGATATGTTCATGAAGAAGTCACTCATGTTTATGTCCAAGAGATTTTTGCCTATGTTTTTTTCTAAGAGTTTTATGGTTTCATGACTTACATTCAGGTCTTTGATCCACCTTGAGTTTACCTTTGTGTATGGGTTTAGACAGTAGTCCAGTTTCATTCTCTTACATGTAGCTGTCCAGTTTTCCAACACCAGCTGCTGAAGAGGCTGTCATCTCCCCATTGTATATCCAAGGCTCCTTTATCAAATATTAATTGACTGTATATGTTTGGGTTAATGTTTGGATTTTCTATTCTGTTCCACTGGTCTG
This sequence comes from Smutsia gigantea, assembly GCA_032199065.1. NCBI lineage: Eukaryota > Metazoa > Chordata > Mammalia > Pholidota > Manidae > Smutsia > Smutsia gigantea. Next base: position 54,854 of record JAVSCE010013239.1, read on the forward strand.
TGGGTCTGTTTTTATGCCAATACCAAATTGTCTTGATTACTGTGGTTTTGTAGTAGAGCTTGAAGTCAGGGAGCATAATTCCCTCTGTTTTATTCCTCCTTCTCAGGATTGTTTTGGCTGTTTGGGGTCTTCTGTGGTTCCATATGAATTTTAGAATTATTTGTTCCAGTTCATTGAAGAAAGCTGTTGGTATTTTGATAGGGATTGCATTGTCCCATAATGTTTTTATGTAGGAGAAAGTCTGACACATTTTTCAGATGGCATAGAGACTCATGCATCAATGTTGTAGGTCCGTGGCAATTTCAGGGGGCATTGGTTATTGTTCAGTACTGGTGTACATAGACTGATAATTGTCCCCTGTATCCATTCTTCCTGTTTCCTTTAGTACTGGAACCCCTGAGTTTCAACAGGAAACACAGCTGCCCAATTAGGGGCTGGACACCCTTGTGTCCTGCTGTGGGTAAAATTGTAATGGTTCCAGAATATCTTGCCTGGCTTTAGTGCATTTGAATATCAACAGGTGTTCCTCAGGTGTGGAGATAAGTATTTCATCTCTATCCCGATGGGTAATATTACCTAGGCAACCAAGGGCTTATCTGAACCTGAAAGGTTAGGGGTAGATCGCCAGAGGAGGAGAGAGAGACGGTCCCAGACTACAGTTTGTAAGCAATAAACAGGTTTTTAACTTTATTCATCACTTTGACTGATATCAGTTTTAGAGGTATTTTGCCCTAGGATTTCCTCTCCCAGGACTTACACACCCCTCACTGTGAGATGTGTGCATGTGGCTAAGAGTTCACAAGGCAGAAGTACTGTGTGCAACTCTGCATTGCCCCATCCACTTCCTAGACTGGAATGGGAAATGGGACAGCAGTGGACCAACAATGTAGATGAAACCTGGGACTCAAGAACCACCCTCCTACCTCTGGACTGATGGACATAGGAGGGAGATAAACTTTTGTTTTGTTTCAGCAGCTTAGCCTATACACTAAGTAAAATCCTGGGTAAATCACCAGATGACAACCTGTATCTTAGGTCTACTTCTGCCTCTAAATAACTGTGAAGACTTTGGTAAATCATTTTACTTTTCTGAGCCTCAGTTTCTGTATCTTAAAATTAAGAAGTTAGACAGAATGGGAATCCTAACATTTTTTTGTGTGTGTGCTATTGTGGGTAAAACTGCAATATTTCTAGAATCTCTCACCTGGCCTTAGTCCATCTCCATATCAGTAGGTGATTACATGGGAGTAAGGGCGTATCTGGACTGGAGAGGTAAGGTGGGGCCCTTTTGCAGCCAGATGGAGAGACAAGGGCGAGCAGAAGTAGATGATTGCATGTATGCAATAAACAGATTTCTCCCACTTTATTTCTCCCTTTGACTGATTTCAGCTTCACAGGTTATTTGCCCTGGGCTGGGAACATATTTTCCCCCAGAGTTACAGCCATAGACTCCTTTAGCTGACTGGTAATAAGAAAGCCTAGAGGCCCCTTCTCAGAATAATGCTTCCAAATGCATAAGATAATATACATGAAATCATCAAAGAAACCAATTATACTGACATACAGTTCTAATCACAGACGCTTTGGTATCTGTGGATCCCAAATGGACACCTGGATGACCTCTCAAGTTTCATCTTGATCAAAATGCCTAGGAGTTTATTATGATTCTATTCACTGCACAAAGGATAAAGCAGTTAAGTCTCCTGTGTTGTTTATATCATTTTCTGTTTATTATTATGTTTTGAGGTCTGAAAAACTTTTCTGGCTGGAGAGAGACTGCCTCTTCTGGGGCCATCCTGTTCTTGGAGATGGTCAAGGACTCAGCCTGGAGCTTGCCTTTGATATGCAAACTAACCAATCCAGAGCCACACCTCTTCTATCAGCCTGTGCACCCCAGGAGGCAAGATGCCCCTGCCTTAATCATCCCAGCGCCAGGTAACAGGCAACCAGGGACCACCTTTTATAGCCCAAAGTCCACAGGAATTATTCAAACTAGCCAACCCTAACTCCTAAACTGTTTATCCTGTCCTGCTTGCCTTTCCCACAGAAACTCCAGTATACGGCTTAAGCTCTCCCTTCCCTCCTGCCCTTTCTACCTCCTGACCAGCTGATACTGCTAATTTCAACATGGCCGTGCACACATGCGCTGTGCCTCCTGTCTCTAGGACCTATGACTATAACAAACTTTGTTTTCCTGAGCCTCTCCTCTTGTCACCACACCTGACTAACCATCACAGAAAAGAACCCAGAACACTGCATTGTTGCCTGGAAGTGTTAGTGGTCTTCTGTATGTGCTAGGATCCCATGTAGAAATAACACTCCCATTTGTGCATATCTGATCTATTCAAGATACCACTGAAGAAAGACTACTGAAATCAACAATTACAGTTTGCCTTAAAGACAAAGTTGTAGCATCTTGTTTCTGAGTTCATGAAATCTGAAATTATAAAGAAGGGCCCTGGAATGAAATAATAAATTTGATCCTTGAAATGGATATTGAAGAGTAAGTCCCCCAACAACACATTACTCTTTTGCCAGAGCTTCCATAAACTGAGACAGCTTTTCCTACTGTTAGGACTTAGCATCTTTCACTCTCACACCTATAGAGAAGTGCACTGGAGGCTCACTGAAGATGACTGCTGACATGAGTGACAGCAGTACAGTCTGGAAACGGCCTACCTTTGGGTTGATGCCTTCAGGGTTAGACTTTAACACTGGGTCTAATTTTATTGGAAGTCAATATCGCTATGCCACATAATCTGGGAGAACGTTCAACTATCTCTTTCATCATTGTAAAAAATATGTTTGAATAGATTGATTTGGCCTCAGTGTTTTAAACATTCTTGGGTGTTCTGCTTTTCTGGTAGGTCTTACCTCGAACAAAGACGTAAGCACTGTATTGTTCATAATATTCTCCCATCCGTACACGGATTGTGTAGAGACCTTCATCTTCTTTGTTGAGATGAGAAAAAGTCAGTGTTGCCCGATCTCCACTCCAATGTGTCTGCACCCACTTTGATGGAGAAACAGGTTCACCTAGAAAGGTTTTTAAAAGTAAGCAAGTTAACTGATTGTCCCTCCATTACTCCCTTCCTCTCTCTCCTGCACTCCTTTCTCTCTTTATCCTCTTCTCCTACATCGAAAGCTATTTGGCTATTAGAGGAGATTTTTAGGGCTTTGAGACACTCTGCTGTGTTTATGTTAGTAAAAATACTAAACTAGGAGTGAGGGGACCAGGGCCAGATATATAATCTGCAGGGCCCAGTGCAAAATGAAATTGCAAGTCCCCTTGTTCAAAGAAAAAAAAAATAGAGTTAAAGGTATTAAAATATAAGCTTTTTCCTCTAAAAATATTTTGTTATGTATAAAACACAATAGGGGTAATATGAATTACAAAAATACAGTATTTTCATGCCATAATTTCATATACAAAAAATGTTTTATTAACATAATATCCTGATTGATAGTAAGATAATTCTGGCTTGCTTTTCTGCAAATTCAGTTATTAGATCATTAGACTTATACTTTTAGGAACTTCAGTTTAAATGGATAAAATCAGTCACTCTTTGCAAATGCAAGGTCACAAATGAGTTGCTAAAGTTTTAATTTTTAGAAGGATCTTTCTACTGATGCAACTATTACTGCAGCTGTAAAGATATTACATAGTTATAATTTATATAGCTTTATACTATATAGTAATGTATAGTTATAGTATTATATATTTAGCACTGGGTTAGTTTTTTGATAATTATTTCAAACAAATTTCAGTACTCTAGAGGTAATTCTTGAGGAACAGAATTTTTAAGATTTAACTCTTCATACATCTCACCTTCACCTAAGTTTGAATTTAACTTTAAATGTAAATTTACATAATTGCATCTTAATGTTTTTTCTAACATGTCCTGTAACTTGCAGGGGTCCTACAAGAGGCCAAAAATGACTTTGTGACTTGTTTATAATTCAAAATGCTTGTTTATGCATTCTATCATCATATCTTCACTTATGAGGAAAATTAAAGATTATCTTCCTTGTTAATAATTGCTTCATCCAAAGTTTCATATGAAAATAGTGTTCTTCATTAACTGCAACAATCTTTAAACTAAGTTTCTATTTTTAAGCCCGTGGACATTTGTTTTGCTGTGTTATGGCAGTTTTCAAAATCAGAGATTCTAAACTCCAAAGAATTCTAACTGCCTTATGTGCTTTATTGCAATATCTGCATTTGTGCTTTAATTTTATAACATTTTATTAACAGTTTACTGCCTGATTGCTGCAGTTTCTGTCCCAGGGCTCAGGCCAGGGAGCTAATATTTGTGTAGATATCCCAGAGATGAGCTCTGGGGATGGCCAGCAAGCTGGCCTCTCACTGTGGGCTCCCATGCTGCCCCCACGTAGAGCCTCTCCCTCTCCCCTCTAGGGCCGTGTCCACCATCAACACTGCTGCTATCACTACTGGCTTCAGTCTGGCTCTTGGTCCTGGTCTAGCCATCACTTGGGGACCCCATGGTGCCCCAGACTGCCCCAGGTGCCTGTGTACATAACTGAAGCTCAGGCCAACTTCTTGGTGAGCATGCTGCCCATGGCCCATCATGCCCAGGGTCCAATGGGCATGCTCTCTAGTCCCACTGGACTTCACTGAACATCACTTTATTTTACCAAATAAAATTAACTTACAAAATGAATGTATGTCTAAATTACAAAACTACATTTTTTGTAATCTTTTCCACACATTACTTGGTGATAAGAAATTATAACCTCCACAAATATTTTTGAAAGTTCTGCTCTGATATGTGTACAAAGACTTTTTCAACATCCAGTAGGTCACGCCCTCTCCGGATTCCGCCACAAGCTCTATAAACAGTCTGCAGTCTAATGGACGTTCATGCTCTGGCACCAAGCCCAGTCTGTGACCATCTGTGAATAAGAAGCTAAGTGAGAATTCATTATAAAGGCTCACCGTCTCTGTACCACTGGATCTCTGGCTGGAAATGTTTGATTTCAGGAGTGATAACTACGCGGCAGCCTAGACTCATCGTCTCACCCTCTCTCCCAAAAGACACATGAAACTTGTCATCAAAGTGAATCTCAAACTTGGATGCATAACCATAAGGGGTCACAGCAACTGGGTACAAGAAAAACAAACGTCAGTCATCTATTTTTTCTCATCAAAGAGACACAAGTGTTTTAATAAGCACAGGCAGAAAACAGTCATGACAAACACCAAATGATTTATCTGGAAAAAAGTAAGTCTTATAAAGAAATATGTAGCTCATTCACATACATCATTATGTGAAGTGGAAATTTTGTGCATGGAAATTCTTGCTTCATTGATCAGATAAGCTAAATTCTTATTTTTATTATTGTAATGAATAGAATTTAAAGGGTCAAGTTTAATGCCTTACATAAAATGTAAATTAATACCACATTTAGCTTAGACTTAAATAGTTAGCTGCAGTACATGCACTCTTTAATTTTAGATTCTGAGTTCATTTAATCTCCACTACTGTGCTACTGGGAGAAACAGCATATCAATTATCATAAAAATAGAGTCTTTCAGTAAGTTGCTTCATTTTCTTCAGTGAGCTGAGAAAAAACTATAAGAAATGTCCAATTGAAAAGTTTAGAATATTGAGACTTTAAAAAATATTTTTCTTAGAAATCTCTTATTTATAAGTTGAGAAAATGTCTATATTATAAACTCTCACTGGTTTTATTTTCTCTTTCCTCAATGGAAAGGATTTGAAAATAATGACTATTTATTTGATGGGCTATTAAATGCCAAGTACTTTACATTTGACATGTCACACAATCCTTGCAAAAACTTGATGGCATAGATATTACTTTTTCCACTCTTTCAGATGATGATACAGTAATTCACAAAAATAACATACAGCTAATGCCAATGTTTCAAAGGTATCGTATATGGAACTGAAATTCAAACCTATAACTGCCCACTCTGAAACTTAGGCCCTTTCTCTCCTATTTCTTCTGTATTCCTAATACCTTGTAGTTTTAACTCGAAAATGCAAGCTAACATTTATTGAATTCAGCTTGTGCCCAGTGTTTTTCCAAGTGTTTAATACCTATGAACTCAAACCTTGTAATAATCCTATCAGGTTAAGTACCATTATTATCTCTGTTTTATAGATGAGGAAACAGAAGCATTGGGAGGCCAAGAAACCGCCCACATTCACTCCGCAGAGGCAGAATTTAAACATTGGCAGGCTGTTTCCAGAACCTGAGCTCTCAGCCAGCACGTGGTAGTGCCTTGAATTTGTGTGCTCCCAGGCCACCACGAACCAGTAATGAAATAACTTCTTTTTGAAGCACAGGTCCCATCTGCTCCACTTCTATCTGATGATGTCCCACTGAGATCAAAAAGCAGAACAACTCGATCAGACTTTGTTTTTTGGGAAGCTGGGGTGGTTCCAAAGCTGCTTTAGGGAGAAGAGATGAGGGTTCCAAGGAAAGCCTGGTTTAGGTCAGAGGCTGGCAAATCTGTGAGCCAAATCTGGATTGCCTCCCGTGTTGGACCATTAAGAAAGGTTTTAAAATTTCTTAATGGTTGAAAAAAATCAAAATAAGAATAATATTCTGTGACATGTGAAAGTCACAGGAAATTCAAATTTCAATACCCTAAAGGAAGGTTTTATTCAACACAGCCATGTTCATTTATTTACCCACTATCTATGGCTGCTTTTATGTTACAATGGCAGAGTTGAGTAGCTGTGACAGAGACTATATGACCCACAGTCTAGGCCTTTATGGAAAATGTTTGCCAACCTCTGGTTTAGAATTGCAAAGACCAGTTTATAAGTCCTTACTCTACCACTATGTGTGGTCTTGTCCCAAGACTTAACTTCTCTAAACTGTTTCCTCATCTGCATAGCACAGATTAAAAGGCACTTGTTTCACAAGCTTTGGGAAAGCATTAAATGAATCAATGCCTATAAAAAATGTCTTGGTATGGTGCCTTAAATAGCTGATCAATACATATTAGCTATTAGAAGAGAACCAAGGGGCAGGGAGCTTTATCTATGATATTTACCAGCATATTCCAAGCACTTAAACCAGTATCTAGCACATAGCAGATGCTCAATAAATATTAGCTGAAGGAATGAATAAGAGTCCTCTATTTTCTATGTTGGGAACAACTGCACTCAATTCAGTGGCCAATCAGGGGAGGCTCTGGAAGCTTAAGATGTTAAAGAAGTAAGACTGAGCTGGGCTTTCACACCCTGGCTTGATGGAAAAAAGGGAAATGGGAGAAACATGGATGGTGATATTGTAATGAGAATGAGCAGGATACATTTGGAGGATTGTGGAATGATCTACTGGCCAGTCTTAGAGACAATGGGAGATAAATCATAGTTTCAGAATTTCCAACTATTCTATCTCAAAATAAATCACATGATAGGAAGACATGATTTGGGATGTGTTTCTTTCCCACTCTCACCCATAATCCTCTCCCTGCCCATGGGATTGATACCAATGACTGTAACCTGGAATATTAAAAATAGGAGCAATTCCATGAAGTCAATGGAGTAGGTCATCTACAGACACCAAACTAACCAGTTAGGTGAAAAACTGATCTAGAAGAAAGTATCTTCATCAACCATTTTCAAAACTACCATTTATTTTTTGATGTTGGAGAATAAGAAGTTCAGGCTTAACTACTTTTTCAGTCTCACCATTGTAAGCACCTGATTATTTGAACAACCATAAGGATTTTACTTTAATGGCTTCCCATGAAAAGAAGTTGTGATATAGATGAAATAACAAAGGTTCATAAATTCACAAATTACCACCTATCAGAATATTTGTAAGAGTTTTCCATTAAACCATATTTATATTTCATTTTAAGTTGCACTTCATAAATTAATATATTTATTCATTCATTATTGAACACCTATTTGTGTCAGGCACTGCAGTTTAGAGATAACTGTTTAGGTCTAGCCTTGCCCTCAAGTGGATCATGGACCAGTGGGAGAGAAAGACATGAAACAGCTAACATTGTCCAGTGCGACAGATGCTCTGATGGAGGTGCCCTGGCTTCACTTAATTCTGACTGGGTGGGGGGCTGGGGTGGCAGTGGGGGTCAGACATGGATTTCCCAAGGAGGTGATGCTGACCTGGATATTTAAGGATGAGTAAGACTACTCTGGTACAGTCTAGACTTGTGTATATATATGTGTGTGTGTATGTGTGGTTAAATCATTCTGCCCAGGCTTGTGTAATGATCTTTTTCAATTTACACAGAAAGACTTAAAAGCATTTATCATTTTAGTCCATCACATCTGGGCTTTTATAAAACCAGAACTAATTATATTCACAAAGAGAATAGTAACAAAGAATCTAAAAAAGGAAAACCATAGATACTAATACATACTATGCATGTTTTCAACATTTTAGAACAATTTGTTATGCTATATTTTAAATAGAGGTGATACTTAGCAAATGTATTTTAAAACTTACAGCTGAGGGGCAAGGTGGAAGCACCAGCATGGAAATGAGTCTCATCAAACTCTCCCTTATATCCTAGAAAGAAAGCAGAAATGTGTATGAACTGTTTCTTGACTTTTTAGCAATGAGAATAAATTTTTAAAAATTTGAACAGAACAAAGCCAGAAAACCTACTCTTCACTACAACTGAAGCATATGCTGAGAGCTCTCCTTGGACGTTCATTGCAGAGGCCCGATACTGAGCAGTGTCCTCAAAATCACATCTGAAAAGACATGTGCAAATGAGTGTCCATCACAGTGGCACGCCTTGTAATTGCTAGCTCTTCTGTCAAGGGTCTTTTGGCTAACACACACACCGCAGACTGTTGGCTAACATATGGCACTTTGCGACTCTTGATGAAGCTACTATCGCTGATCTAGCTCCCTGGGGGATTTTATATAGTCCAAGAGATTGACTGCAGTTTCAGGTCAGCAGCACAGGATGAGAGGAAAACATCTATTTAACACTAGCCCAGGTTCATTTACAATGTCCAAAAAAATGTCAACAAAGTGTTAGGCACCTAACTTACAGTGTGAACAGTGTTGTGATAAACTGGTCTATCTAAAGTTGTATCAGGAGCAGAAAATGTCTGGCCATGTACTTTTGTACCAGGTAACTACCTGGAGCACGCTGGGGGCATGGCACAGCTTCCTTCCTGGCCCCTCTCAGGGTGAGTGTCAATGTGGGGGCAACAGGCGACTGACAGAGAAAGAAACAACCTCTCTTTATGGACTCCATAGCCTCCCTGAGCCACAAACCAGATCCAGGCCGACCTAATATGTAGTTCTGTTCTAGCCTCAAAGTACGAGTAAGTTATTTATCCCTCAATTCTACTAAGGTTCAGGCCACTCTTGGAGTTTCAGCCCATAGTATGACACAAGAAGTGCCATCTGGAAGTTTCTCTAAGTTATAATACAGAAATTGGGCTGTCTTTAATAATGGAGTCACAGAGACGAACAGTTGTTTTGTGTCTTAATCACTACCAGTGTCTGTGTTCTTCATTGTTCCTCTGGGTTTAGTTTGTTAAAAACTTATTTCTTGTTGAAATTTTACAGACATCAGTAGAACCCCGGGAAGGACAATACAGTTGCCCTTCTCATAACTATTTAATGATAAAGCGGCCACACAGCTCACTGTTGCCTCAGTAGAACTCCCAGCTGACAGAAGTGATATGACTTTAGATAAGGGTCAGTGCTTGGTCAATGTCCCAGGGTCCCAGGTTCTGTTTGAAGCCCAATGTCACCTTGTCAACTGCTGTGATCTGAGGAGACTATATATATATATCTCTTGAGATCAGAACAATATACATTTCACTTTGACATCTCAGCATGTTGTGCTTCTGTGTGAACTGAAAATGGTGGGAGCTTGTTTAACCTTTTCATTTCAAAACCATATTTGGAGACATGATAAAACTTTTGAGATAAAACTTTTTATATTTTGATGTGGGTTCTGCTCTCAAATTTTGCTTTGGATTTTGCTTTAAAAACATCCCTATGTCCAGCCCTGCTTCCATCTTCAGGTTGATAAGGTGGGCACATAATTTCCCATAGTTCCTGGTGAGCTGAAATAAAGAACAATTTCTGCTAGTCCAACTTACTTTCAATGCCTCCTATCCCAATCTCCAGGGGTTTCCCTGATTAAAGGCAAAAGAGTATGATGGTGCTGCTGACTTGGAACCCTGAAAGGATAACTGAATATAAATGTCTATTCATGTAACATTTTCTTACTAATGTCTAAGAAAAATTCTCAAATATATAAAAAGATACAAATTAACTTTTTCAACTTTGATTCAATTCAAACACAAGAGCACTTTGGGAGGTAACATGAGCTGTATGATGGAGTCCCGCATCTCACTCAGGCATGCACCAGAGAGGCAAAGTGTGTGACCCGCCTGCACAGCGATCCTACTGCACTGGGAAGAAGGGGGAGGGCATGTGGTAATAAGAGCTGTGAGATGCCTCCCTGGGCAACTGCTGGGCAACACACATGGACCCCGATGTCCTCTTACGCGTTAATTTCCAAAGTGTGCATTCCATATCGACTTTCAATAACATACTTTCCAGGGTTTGCATGGACGTTTATTGGAACCTGGTTTTTATACCTATGAGGCAATGGAAATAAGTTGAAGTGTAAATAGCTTTGTGATTAAAAGCACATACTTGTACACACATACATACACACACACACACTTCTTGTTCTTTAAGGAGCACCTGTTAACATGGCACTGAGGTTAGCAGCAACATCTGCTGAATAAATGCAAACCTATAGTAGGTTAAATAAAATATACTATACAATAAACCTTGATGAACATGCTTTCCTCCCCTCCATCATAAAAACTACATTTAAGAAGTTGACCAGCAATATGGCTGAATCTTGAATACATAAAGTGGAGAGAAAAAAGCCAGACATGAAAGAGTACATGGTGTAATGATTGTACAAAAGTATAAAACCTGAAAAGACCAATTAATGCTGCTGAAATTCAGATGATTTCCCTGGCAGAATGGAGGGGACACGAAGGAGGTGTTTTGGGTGCTAATAATGCTTGGTTTCTTGATTAGGGGGTGGGTTCCATGGGTATGTGCAGTCCACAAAAATTCACCAAAGCTCTATGTTTATATATAATATGCACTCTTCTGTGTCTATTATACTTCCATAAAAGATCTAAAAAAGAAAAAAGAAAAACCTGACCAAGGTTGACATGACAGAGAAGGAGGCTTTGTGTTGGGGGTTTTATTGTTGGCTGGCTGTGTAGGATGAAAGCAAAACATTCTTCCTACTAACATTCTTGCATGCTGTTAAAAACAATGTCTTGTATTTAGGTGTTTTATTCTGTTATAAGCAAACAGGCTCCTGACTTGGAAGAACTTAAAATACCAATCATGAAAGAAACCTGCTGACAAACAAAAGCTGGAAGAGTTCTGTTTTCTGATGGTCCCAGCCCTGGAAAGTCTTTCAGACCTCCGAGGATGGGCTGCACAAAGGGACTCTTCCTCAGACACTGTCTCCCAAGTCTGGCAGCAGCACCTTGAGTCTTCACTACATCCGCATGTTCTCAATAGCCAGTGGCTACTATGCCTGACCTGGCTTTTCTGCTTAAGTCATCTTCTGCCCAAAAGAGGAGCTGGATTTCACTTGTTTCCCTTTCAGACACCCCCCTTCACATGCACAGATAATATAAATAACAGTAATAACCACAAGTGACTCAGAACGTTTACTATGAGCCAGGCAAGGTTATAAGCGCTTTATGTTTAGATTAGCAAATTCAATCCTCGCAACAACCACGTGAAGTACTACTATTATTAATATCGTTTGCCATATGAAGAATGCAAGGCTTTCTTAACTGAGAGGTTAAGTCACTTGCCCCAGCTCACATAGCTAGAAAGCAGAGCCGGAATTTGAACCCAGGCATCCTGGATCCTGACAACATGTGATGCTTCCATTTTCTAACTGTTTTCTATTTAGCTGCATTTTATTTCTTTAGACTTCTGCCAATGGTTATAAGGAGGTTTGGGGGCAGGGAGAGTGGTGGAAAGGCGGAGAGAGACAGGAAATAATCTTCAGTTAATTCCTTCCTCTCCCAACTCACCCACTCACACCCACATGTGTACACACACACACTACATCCCTAAAACACATACTTATTTTCCATACTTCTTTAAATGTATCATTCTCCTTCTCCACCTACCAATTCCCAACTTATTTGCAGTTCAGATCAAATGCCATTTCTTCAACAGACCCTCCCTGAAATTCCACACGATCTTGAGTTTTCCTCCCTCTCCACATCAGTGTTACTTGGTTCAAGTTCAAGACATAACATTTATCAAGTTATGGTTGGATATGTGTCTCTTCTACTAAGCTGTCAGTGCCTTGATGGGGATTGTGTCTGATCTATATTTCCATGTATTCCCACCCTCAAGGAAGTATGAGTCATAGGAAATATTAGGTATATTGTTAAACTTGATTGAACGGAATTATTGTGAAACACAAAAGATTAACTGTAGCTTCATAATTTTTGGCTGGAGGAACAGAGTTGTGGCAAACCGATACTACATGATATGGATAATTAAAATAAGTGCATTTGAATAAAGCAAGTTGAGGCTCTTTGTGTCCCAGTTCTCTCAGATGTGACATGCAAGGGATGGACTGGCTCAAGAATCACAGCTGCGTGGCGGGTGGGGCTGCATAACCTTCTGCCCCGCCTGTAGAAGCCATTGCTGCTATTTCTCGCCGGCCCAGAGCAGCCTCAGACAGCCATCTCCAACTGGGCTGCAGCCACCACAGCTGTTTGATCAGAGACAGCCTGTAGAAAGAAACCCCCTGGCCATTCCTAATTTCAAATATGTCTTGTTTTCGTGAATGACAGGGTAGAACATGTTGAGCAGCATGTAATGAATAAATTGGTTTGGACAATTTCACTTGACAGAAGCTCCCTGTAGCTCAGTTTTTTCATGTGCTGAGGTGTTTTCAGTAGTTCCTTTTAGCGTAACAAGTGAAACAGGACACCAAACACTGTGGCATGTGCTACTTGATCACAGAACTGAATGACATTCGATTTGGCTTCTGGCCAAAAATGTTCCTATCTCCACAAAGTTTGAGTCCAAGCAGTGCCGTGCAGCTCCTGGGGTTACTTCATCTTCCTTGCTCTCCAGGACTACCAACTTCTTGCCTTAATCCCTTTCCCCAGTAAGTAGCCATGACTTTTCTAATGTGACCACCTGGCACATGAAATCAGTTTAAAATACACACACAAGTTGGGAATAAGGAATACAGGAACTAGAGGAGGCTCCTCACGCCTCCACTCCTGGCCCTGATGAGTGACGTGTGCTCCTGCCATTCAGGGCTCTCTGGGGAACCTGTAGATGCCATTTAGATAGATGTGGTCAGTACATGGGGTTGGCCGAAGAGCAGCTGCTGTGTGTCCGTATCATGTTAGACCTCGGGACTCAAGACCTGAGGGTTCCTAGTAGAAACTTGGAACCAAACCCTCTCTGGAAAGGGCTTTAAGTGAGGAGCCAGGCCCCAAGCACACAGGCCTTCGTGGGACATGGCTGAGGACCTAGCTGCTGACAGTGGAGGCAGCACGACTGCACGGAGCATCAGCACACTTACTCCTGTCTTTTACCTTCTTCTACTGAGAAAGGTTGTTCCCAGTTGTTTCTTTCATACTTTACTCAGTGCCAGGCTCAGGAAGTTGAAGTTGGGTAACAAAATGGCTAAATGCCAGGAAAGCAATCACTACCAGCCTTGGTTCTTGCTTGTGTTATATGTGGGTACCCTGCTCACTGAGCAGACTGCTGCTTACTAAAGACTGCATACTCCACACCAGCATTGCAAAGTAAGTCAGAGCTTCATTTAATGATTATTCTTTAAAAGGTACCATACCCCTCATAGGAGTTTACTCCCTTGAAGCCAATGAAGCTGAAGTTTCATGGTCTTTCACTAGCACTGGTCCCTGCAAGGCTCAGTGCCTAATTTATACTATTAACTTTGTATTCTTTTGCAAAGACTATTCTCCAAATTGTATAAGCTTCATGTCCTACAAAACCTGGATCTGACCATGTCTATTGCCATAGCCAATTTGCAGTTAATCTGCTAGCTGACTGTTCAAATTTCAGCTTTATCCAGGGGCAAATCTTGCTAAGTATGGTTAACTGTCTTTTTAAGTGGTCCACTGTTCTTTTGTTTTCATATTACTTTTCACTTGACTTTCAAAGCAACAGAACTTTCTATGAAAAAGTGTGATCTGTCCCTACTGGAAGAATGTTCTAGTAAAATGAGCCCCTAGGACACAATATTCACATGTTAAGGAAGCAAATATTTCAAAGCCAGATGTGAAGATTTGGGGCAGGGGGTGGGGGCTGTCCATCATACTAGTTATTCTCAGCTCCATTAGTGAGGATAGCTAAAAACTGGCAGGATTTCTGTTTTCCAATTTAACTGGAATTCCAAGGGTCAACTATTTGGTCATCTCACATTTTTGTGGGGAGTTTTTACCTTTTTTGTTTGTTTTTAAATCACTCCTTTTCCAGCCAACAAAATAAGATGTAAGTTTAATCTCCAACAGAGTTGGAGCTCTGCCACATCACTCTGGTTTAATACCACCAATGGTAGGTGACATGTTTGTATATAGTTTCTGTGTATTTAACAGAATAACTAAATGCTTAAGAAATTAATATTTAACTCCTAGAGATTACTTTGTATCCTTTTGAAAATTATCTTTAATTTTTAAAAATCAGGAAAACAGATATAGGACACAGTCTAATAAATATATCTTCTTGATTAAGGACTCCAATGATTCCCTTGTTAGTAATACATATTAACTCATGAAAGAAGAGGAATTTTTAGCAAAATGTATTTCTTGGAGCTGAAAATTTGTTATTTTTAATGCATTTCTACAGGAGAGTTTGGATATTTTTTTTGAGGTGTGAAGTAATCAGTTTCCCAAGTCCCTTTAGCAGGTCAAACTGTGTAACTCTATAGTCCCAGAGAACGGTAGGGCAAAGATGGATCGATCCCAGCTCACCATAGTATACTTTACACTTTAAAGCTAGAAAATGGATTTTTTAAAACTTCATTTCTATTGAAATATGTTCCTACATTTCTCACCTTTGCTTACTATAAATTATGTGCCTTGATAATATAGCTGGCTTCGGTTTTCTTTCTTTGGTTATCAAATTCAAAAACACTGAAAAGAGTTTATATATGAGAAAAGTTATAAGTAAATGCAGTATCATCACAAGCAGATTGATATCACAGGTGGGTCATTTCTAAAAGATCCACCACCTGCTCCTTAAGAATAACCTTAGACAGGTAACTACCTCCATCAGTGCTGACATTACAGACATTGGAAAAGAAAGGAGAGGAGGCAGGTGCTCTTCCCGGGGTGATGCTTTCCACATGGTGGTTATGCTGAGTGAGACATTGCAGCAGGAGTGCATTTACCATCATACGATCCGATCATGATTAGGAAACAGCGTGCACAATAGCCCCGTCAGAGGATAAACAGCAAACATCTTTTCAGGTTGGCTCAGTCCCTTTCATCCTGCTGTCTGTGGCCGGCATTCACGGCACACAGCGGGAAAGTTCTGAGTTTACACATCACAAAGTCATGGACAACTGCAATATGGTGTATAATGGAGTGAGAAAAGGGGTGATTATTCTTTATGGAAAGAAAATTTCTTAAACTCCAGATTGAGCAATACCTCCTTTCCAATTTCCTCTTGGTTTGCTTTAGAAAGCATGTTGAGACCTCAGCTCATGTTAAGAGTAGAGATTGAGCCCTCTGGGTTTTAATTATTCTGTAAAAAGCAGTATTGCTTCTGGTCACAAAATAATACCTATATTCTAATGGGATTAATTTTTTATTTAAATTTTAAGGTCCACAACTAGAATCAGAGACATACATTTTCTTTGTATGTAAATATGTTGACTGCATTTTGACACTTTATAAAGACCCATTTGTATAAAAGGATTATAAAGTATAATGTATCATGTGTGCAAGATTGTTCTTTCTTCTCATATGTAAAATATTCATCCCAATATTCTTTTCTCACTATTTAAAAAATCTATATAAACTTGTAGGTGCTTTCATTGACTCTTGTATATTCAAAATGTTGAATGTAAAACTAGAGGTAAAATTAACTTTGTGTAATCCATTCTATGAGTAGTTTTCAAAAAGATAACATACCATGTGAGACGAGGTTCTGGCCAGCCGGATACAGAGCAGTGTAATGTTACTTTTTCTTTCTCCCAAACAGTGTGGGAACGGGGTTTAATGACAAACTCAGGAGCATGGAGAAGATGATCTTCATTCAACTTCCTATGATAGGCGTCAGTTTCTTCTAACTGCAAAAAACAACAAAATATTATGAAGTCAGAGTAACCTGTGCTACTAAAATCACAAGTAGAAACCAGAATTATCATTTTTCCATTTGGAGCCTTACTTTTGTATTTAGATCAAATGCATTCTACTTGCCTCTTTTAAAAGCAGACAGATCATTTATGAACATGTTGAGCTTGAGCAACACATTTGACTTTCCTAAGATGGATTTCTTACGTTTCTTAGAACCTTAATTTCCGTAGAACCTAAAATTGCATGGAGTTTAAAACTAGTAAGTTTATCTTTCTTTGACCCATAGTTTGATGTCTTCCCCTCTTTTTAAAAAAAAAATTGTTATCTTTAGTTTTATTTCTCCATAAGACCACTGCTTTAGTTTTATTTCTCCATTTGAAACAAATCAAGCTACACACATACACACACACACATTACATGCATTTCTGCTTTTGTTAGTTTAATTAAATTGTCTTTTCTTACAGTTTTTCTCAGTGACAGGTGTTCAGCCTTTTCTCGAATTGCAACTTTCCTTGACTTCTTCTCAAAAGCTTCCTCCTGATGAAGAGTGGACACAGACTGTTTGGATACCGTGGACTGTTTGGACACCATGGACTGTTTGGACGCCGTGGACTGTTTGGACACTGTGGACTGTTTGGACGCCGTGGACTGTTTGGACACCGTGGACTGTTTGGACACCGAGGACTGTTTGGACACTGTGGACTGTTTGGATGCTGTGGACTGTTTGGATGCTGTGATTCCTTCTTCACTAGCAAGAAGATTCCTTTGGGCTAGATAAGCAGCAGCTTCTTTAATTCTTTCTTCTTCTGTGTCTGTAATTCCACTGACATGTACTTGGCTAAAATACAATAGCAGCAAAACACATACATTGTGGATGGCAGTAGTAAGATTGCCTAATTTTTACTATGTTCAGAGCCAGACCTCAGATATTGTGTGCCAAAACCAAAGAAAGCCCAACAGAAAAAACTGGCAAATCAGGAGCTAACTCTTCACACACAGGAGTGACCTTCACCTTAAAAAGTGATGATACCAATAATACCTATTATGGCTCTGGTGCTTGCCAAGTGCTTTTTACATGGATAATCTCATCTATACTCACAACAACCCTATGAGGTAAAACAGTATCATTTCTATTTTAGATATACAGTACAGTATCTATTTTAGATATACACAAGGCTCACAATTAGATAACTTGCCCGAGGTTGTTTCTATGGTTTCCTTAGTATGAATACGGTTTTGTTTGAATATGGTTGAGTCTATAATAAAAGTTTAAGTTACAAGTTTCCTTCCAGAAAAGATGATATTGTAGAATGAGATATATAGTCTGTGTGGCTGTGATCCTGTTACCGTGTGCTTGATTGGGATTCTATAACTCAGCCCATATAATGTATTGCCAAAAGCTATTGCAAAAATGAGTAAGTTCTAAATTTACACAAGATTCTTTGGCCTAATGGGGTTCTAAGATATTAAAGGTTATGTGTGTGTATACATATATAATATGACAATCTTCATGTGTGCTTGCACACAGCCCTGATGAGAAGAGATGATCAACCTGGAAATTGAAGTGGTGTTATTTATCAACAAGACTTGTTTTTATTTGTGACTGACGATGATGGTAGGTGAGTGGTACCATCTAAAGTGATGTACCTAATGCAGTAGTTTATGCTGGAATTGTGCTGGGATTTATTAATGCTGTTAAAAACATTTGGGTCACTTTTAACCTCCTTCAGTACCTTGGTTGTCAACCCTATTGGATGTTTCAGTGAGGGAGTATATTGACTGTATTGAAGATTCTCTTGAAATTGAATCTCCTTAGATCTTATAAGGTAGTATTGTACATTTGCTTGTCTTGTAAGAATAATTATTTCAAACTTTACACAAACACTGCTATTGTCTTTACAAGTTCCTGGCACCTGAATCTATGTAGTTTGCTGAGGAATAGGATTCATATTTTCCCAAGAATTAAATTTCTCATGGAATATTACTAAAACATCTGTTAGACAAGATTCGTCCACTTTGTTTCTTACTAAACTTAGTAAATTTTAATGCCTTTTCCTTATCTCTATGTCTCCATATATTAATAAGTTAGTCTCCACTGAGGAAGTCGGTAATATATCCACTACAATTTAGAGGGATAAAAAAGGAAGACGGAAGATTTTTAGCTTAGTGTCCTAACATAATTATCTCTATTTTTTTTTAAACTGAGATTGGAAATGAATGAATTAATAAGTGAATATAAACCAGACCATCAAGAGAGTCTGCCTGGAATTGGCTGTAGAGGTTAATATACAATACAGAGATATGAAATGAGCTTTGAAAGATGATAAATATAAATAATAATGGACTATATTCAAAGCTAGTCTTGCTCTAAGTTGAACAACTCTAAGATAAACTTAAGCTCACATTACCTGTAACAGTGGACATGTTGATACAGTTCTAAAAGACAGAATGGAGTCACAGTCTCCTTGCCTTTTCCATTTACAAATAAGCTCAACCTCAGAAAAAAATGTAATTATTTCACATGAGAATTCAAATACAATTAAAAAAATACTTTTGACCCAGGACAGCAGGCTTATTCTTCTTAAAGTAAATATAGGTGTATGTCAGTGATAACAAAGTTAACTCAACTTATCAGAGTACAAGAAGTAAAGCTTTCAAGTGCCATCTGGAAGAAATGATGCTTTCCAGAAATGCATTATAATTGCTGAATGCATGTGTGTTGCACTGGCCAATCCTAGGGAGACTCTCAGTTCTTCCACTACCAGCTATGTGACTTTCAGCAAGTCACTGAGCCTTGATTTCCTTGTCCAAAAGCTGATATACTAATACATCTCCAAGCATGCACTGAGGGTTTAGCAAGAGTTTATACAAAGCACCTAGTATGATTCCTAGTAAGCAACAGGTACTCAACAAAGGTTCATTTCTTTCCCATCCTCTTCTTAGATTAACACTGCCAACACCAATTATGAATTGTTATTTTCAACATAGTAATAGAATAAAGGAGATGGTTCCATATAAAAAATAAAGGAAAACAAGCAATAGAACCCAGAAGACAGATTTTTATTCACCTTTTCTTTTACTGCAGTTCATTTAATAAATTATCATTTCTTGAGACTGGCCTTGAGAAGACAAAATAGTTTGATGGGGAGGGAGAAGACATTGAAAGTGAGGAGGTTCATTTCATGCCCATATGGAGAGGCACGCCATGTAGGTTAATGCTCAGTTGATATGGTTTTTAAATGATTTTTAAAAAACAGAGTAGGAAAAAAGCAGAAAATGAAATATTTTTCTTCTCTAGCTTAGCCATCTCTTGTAAGGATTATGAGTATACATTAAAGTAACTGTGAAGAGGTTAAGTCTGGGCAAATACAGCAATATGACTATATTTTTCAATGGAAAATTTACTTTAAAAAAAATCAGAGATATCAAAGATATCAAAGAAAAAGCTAAGACTAGAATTTATGTATCCCCTTACCTTCCTGAGTTCAGAGCAATTATGACATTAGTCTCCTAATTCTAAAAGCAACTGTTGGGGAAGAATGGGAAGAAAAACACAGGAAAAAAGAAATAGGCCCCCAAAAGTGACAACCACATTATTGCCTGAGGAACTTCCTGACAGCATCTGCCCTGAGAGGGTTTCTGGCCTTGTTTTGAGTATCACAGTTCTGTGAATGATTCTCTGTTCAAAGGAAAATAAACAGGGAAGGCTCAAAAAGTTTCCATTAAACTTTAATTTGGTGTCCCAGACAAGTTCCCTTTCAAGATTTCTTTGAATATTATAATAAAAAAAATATTTTTATTATAAATACAGAAATTTGGTATTAACAGATTTGTGATTTAGTGATTATTTTGAAGTTTACCTCAAAATAGTCAACTATTTCACATTAAACAAATATAAGCCAGGCATTCAAATTATGATGCAATTCTTTCACTTAGTCTGTGTTATCTAAGGTTTTTTTTCTTCTTAATGAATAATAATTAAAACTACACTGGCAACCAAGATGATTTCCATCTACCTAAATATATCATCCGATTTTTTTTAGTTCACCCAACATTTCATAATTTTGAACACTTCTTTCTATTTTACCTATAATGGCTGTATATAGTGTCCATTCACTAGGATCCAATGCTTCCCTCTTAATTTCAACCAGTTATATAACTAGAATTAAGTTCCTCATCATTCTGTTTTGTCCTGTAGCCATCCTGTGTGACGGCAAACATTTTTTTTTTTTGTAGTTCACTGTTTATTTTTTATTAAGGTATCATTGATATACAATCTTATGAAAGTTTCACATGAGGAACATTGTGGTTATAACATTAACCCATATTATCAAGTCCCCCCCACACCCCAATGCAGTCACTGTCCATCAGCATAGTAAGATGCTACAGAGTCACTACTTGTCTTCTCTGTGCTATACTGCCTTACCTGTGACCCCCCTACATTATGTGTGCTAATCATAAGATGGCAAACATTTTTACAGTGAACACATTTCCCTCACTACAGGGTTTCAAGGTTCCTCAGACTTTTTTCAACCAGTACATAGTAAGTACTCAATAAAGGCTAGCTGCAATTATTACTTTTACCTGACAACATTTACTCTCCATTTTCTAATAATGAAAGCCAGGTAGAGAATGCATACGCACCGTCCTGAGAAAATGGGGACCATATAGTCACTTGGCAGATTTTCCTTCTCCTCCCCAGAGAGAAGGCTCTTCTTGGCTCTCTTTGTTTGGGGACTCAACTTGGATGAATAATCTCCTAACGTCACACTGGAATCTGTAAGTCTGAAACAAAACCCCTAATATTAGGCAATGACCAAAAAAATGCACTTAAATTTTCAAAATGCTTACAAAAGGAAGTTTTAACTTGGGGAAGTTTCATAGAATCCTAGTTCTCTAATGTTATAATCATCTTTCATCTCTAGAACTAAAGTGGAGTGAGAAAGCCCTCAAATAATGCACTCGATGCAGACTCAAGAGAAAAATGGGTCTATAGTAATGTCATAGCTTTATGCCCCTTAATGTTTCAAGGGAAAACAGTGGTGCTCTTGTAATAGTTCCAAATACCTTTTTCTGTTAAATTGACATTTGATGTTTAGGCAGGCTGTATAGATGGTTTGGATACACACTGCATCCAAATCCTTTTAGGGGAGTGACAAAATGCAAAATTTTCTGGAGAGGGAGCTCAGGTGCTTCTGATGCAGGGCTCCTAGGTTTGGCTTTGAGACCTTTATGGAGTGTAGACAGACTGCTCTGTTAGAAGGAACACTGAGCTCATCAAACACCAGATAATATGCTTACGTGAACACACAGTCTCTGGAGTGACTCAAGAGAACCTCAGGGGTGTGATAAAGAACATTTTGGTCAGTTCTGTTGCACAAAAGAATCCACCCATGCTCACAGATGCAAAGGTGCACGGTGAGGTAGGTAGTAGTCTTCTAATAAACCAAACAATGTATTTAGTGGCACAGAAAACATGGCAGCAGAGATTGCACCTAGAGAAAAAGGATTAATGAAACAAAAAGTACAATCTTAAGTCTATATAGTTCTTGATGAACTAAAATGTCTTTTCACTCAAACATATATAACTTGGCATACATTTCAGGAGTTCATGGACTCTCTGAAGCCAATCCATGGACTCAGGTTAAATGCCCCTGGCCTACCTTGTAATGAAAGGTGTTCCCAATAGGTAAGCTGAATGAAAACTCTTTACTAGCCTTGTAACTTTTCTGTAGATTTGAAATTATTCTAAAATAAGAAGTCAATATTAAAAAGGCCCCTGGTCTAGAGAAAATCAGAAAAGAAAGTGAAGCATGTGAGTGGTGTGGCATGGGAAAAGCAAGCTGCCCAGTTGAAACAGAAAAACCTTCCAAACCATTCAAACTTTGACCATTTCCCAATTTTTAAAAAGCACTAGGTAAAGCAAGGAGATCAACTAAGTCAAAAGCAGAGGGCAGGTCAAACATATGCATAGTACAAAATGAATACACAATTATGCAAGTAAACTTATTCTCTGCTAAACAAGAAGCACAGAACTGTGGCGCTTCTAGGAAGCACAGGGACAGTGGCTCTGGGCCTGGGGGTATAGTGTGGGCTACTGCCTTTAATCCCTGGACTGGGGTGGTGGCATACAAATGGCAAATCTCTTCTTCCCCCAGGGTGCATAGCTCTTATTCATAATCAGCATTAAAATTAAAGGTTAGAATCTTGAATTCAAGGTTGTGGATTGGTCACCAGTTGGAAGGCTTAGTGAAATTTGTTCCTGGCTGGCTGTTGCAGGCACAAGAAAATGACTACACTCTATACTCCCAGCAGGTTACAAAGTACAGGCTGTGCTCTTACAGATCTAAGTTTAAAGTGCTGTTTTCTTGCACCCTTTTAATTCCATTCAAAATAAAATTAAGGAGTTGTTTCTGTTTTTTCTACTTATAGAACATTTGCATTTTCTAATTTTTCTTTTTTGCTCCTTTCTATTTTCATTCATTTCAGTCATATTCTCATGAGCTCATATTTTCAGTTTATTTATATCAAAACAGCTATGATTTTTCATTCTTGTTGTATTGTTGTTCCTTTTTTCTATCATTTTCCCCTCAAGTTAAATCTTTAAAATGATGTATTTATTACATAGAATGTGCCAGAATGTTATTACTGCATTCTCACAGGTAAATTAATAGTTGAACTTCATGGCTAAGATTCATGGCACTGTCATCACTTTCTATTTCATATTTCATTTGGGACAAAAGACTTCATAAAAAGAATTATGATGTTATGTATTATATAGTATTATTTAGAAAATCCAAAATATTAAGAAAAAAACAAGTCTTTGTTATGCTCTCTAAAGTTTCTTCAAGCTTTTGAATCCTAATAAAAAAGAGTGGGTGAAGGATTAGATGTTCAAATACTGTAACAGACTACTGAGTAATGCTAAGTCATTTATCGAAGCTGGCAAACAAAACTAAATCAGAAACCCAGACTTTTAGGGAACTGACTAGGTAATCATCAGTGTAACTAATTATTTGAAGAAAACCCATCAATAGTTTGTTTTGTTATGCCTGTGAACATTGACCTCTAAAATCTTACTCTATCAAATTTTAAAATTGAATAATGTTTTTAGAGGATTTAATTAGAATATGTAAAATTTGAATGTCTTTGAACTTAAATCAAAGGGCTAGGTAAGGTCTTGCTAACCTCTTGGGCTGTTAGTTATATCTAAATTTTGAAAATAATCCTCTGTCTTATAAATCAGTTTCTGAGAAGACACTAAACAATATGTATGGATCTGTGTGAGTCTTTTAACTATTAAAATTACATTTAATGTTTCTTATGTACAGAGCTTAAATCTTGAAACTTTCTGAATTTCAATTTATCAAGGCAATGAAATTAAGCAGTAAGTAAGGATTGATTTGTGTGTGCAAGTATGTACCCATGCATCTGTAACCATGTCTAGGTACATCTTTTTGTACTTTGCTGCTAATTGTGGTATATCCTTCATTAACATGCCTAAAGGTAGCAGAATTTAAAGAAATATCATAGTATGTGTGACATCATCACATCTATGACCAGTAGCAACACAGAGAAGGGATGTAGCCAAGGGACACGAAACTGTCTGTGGCAACATTCCAGGAACTCTGAAATAGGCTCACACCTCCATCCAATTCCAGTACAGATGGTCCCTGATTTACAACAGTTTGACTTAAAATTTTCAACTTCATGATGGTGTGAAAGCAATACACATTCAGTAGAAACCATATTTTGAATTTTGATGTTTTCCCAGGCTAGTGATATGCAGTGCGATATTCTCTGGTGATGCTGGGAAGCAGCAGCTAGCTGCAGCTCCTCATCCGCCACACAATTATAAAGGTGAACAACCAGAATGCTTACAACCATTCTGTACCCATACAACCATCCTATTTTTCACTTTGGTACAGTCAGTATTCAATAAGTTACGTGAGATATGCAACATTTTATTATAAAAAAGACTTTGTGTTAGATGATTTTTCCCAACTGTAGGTTAATGTAAGTGTTCTGAGCATGGTTAAAGTAGGCTAGGCTAAACTGTGATATGCAGTAAGTTAGGTGTACTAAATGAATTTCTACTTACAATATTTTCAATTTATGATGGGTTTATAGGGAGGTAACAACACCGTAAGTCAAGGAAGATCTGTACTCAACAAAACAAAAAGATAACCTTCTGCTTTTACAACTTCATATTTATCTGTGATAGGAAAAGCAAGACAAAAACTACTTACAGAATTCTAGAGCTGGGAGATATCTCAGGGATATTTGTACCAGGCTCCTCATGTTATAGATGTAGAAGACCTAGAGTGTCTTTGTGACTCGCACATGTTCACGCAGCAAGTTGACAGCTGAACTAGGAGTAGCAACCATCTAATTAGTTCTTTTCATTATGCCAGTGGTTTTTTAGCTTTTGTAACTGAGTACTTTCCACCCAAAGACTGTGGGGATATGCCACCTACATATGCTTATTTATTTGAAAATTCTATGCATATACTACTGTATAAATATTCTTACCTTATGAACATTCAATCAATAGAAAAAAATTAAACTCCAAATTCAATTTTTTAAAAATAGAATACAATACTATTCCTTCCTACACTTCTGTGGTTTCTCTTCATGGACTCCCCACTTTGGAGAACAGAACACTACATCATACTGCCCTTAACAGCTCTGATGTTGATTTGCAATTCCTGAATTTATGCACTTAAATTGAGGTTATGACATCATCCAGTTCAATAATAATCCAGGTTATGATATCACAGTCCTGCCAAAAATAAAGCATTAAAAACCCCTTAAACTTTACATAAAGTGAAATGCTAGGGGAAGAAATAGAGCTATATTGAAGCAAAGTTTCTATGTTTTACTGGTATTAAGTTAGTATAAATATGAAATAGTTTGTAATAAGGTAATATGTGTACTATAATTCCTAAAGCAATCCCTAGGAAAAAAATAAAAAATACAGTCAAGAAACAAAGAAATAAAACAGTACACTAAAAATATCTATTTAATACAAAGCAGGACAGTAAAGGAGGAACAAATGAACAAAACATATGAGATATATAGAAAAATAACAAAAGTGGTAAACAAATCCAATGATATCAGTGATATTATTAAATGTGAATAGATTAAAAACTCCAGTGAGGAGCAGAGATTGTCAGAATGGATTTTTTAAAATCCAATTATGTGTTGCCACAAGAATCATACTCTAAATTCAAAGACACATATGTGTTAAAGTAAAAGGATGAAAAAAAAATACAATGTAAATGATAACACTAAGGAGCTGGAGTGACTATATTACTATCAAACAAAACACACTTTAAACCAAGAAATATTATTAGAGACAGAGAGGGATATTTCATAATGATAAAAGGATCAAATCCTCAGAATACATAACAATTATACATTTATATGCATTTACCAACAGAGCCTTAGAATACATGAAGCAAGGAGTGACAAAATAGAAAGAAAAAATAGAAACCAAAATACTCAGAGACCTCAATATTCTATTCTCAATAATTAATAGAACCAGACAAATGTCAGCAAGGGTATACATTATCAAATCAACTTGGCCTAACTGGCCTTTCCAGAAAACTTTACCCAGTGACAACAAAGTACAAATTCTTTTCAGCATTCTCCAGAAGAATTCACAAGCTAGCTCACAAAATCATCTCTATCAACTTAAATGGATTTACATCATATCAAATAAATTCTCTAATAACAAAATTAAATAAGAATCTACAACACAAAGAAATTTAGAAAATCTGCCAATATCAGGAAATTAACAACATACTTTCAAATAACCCATTGGTCAAAAAGAAATCACAAGGCAAATTAGAAGATATTTTGAACTACATGAAAACAAAACCAAAATATATCAAAGTTTATGGGTTATAGCTAAAGCACTGGTTATAGGAAAGTTTATAGTTCTATGTGTCTAAATTATAAAAGAACAAAGGTCTCAAATTAATAACTTAAGTTTCCACTGTAAGAAATTAGAAAAAAGATTAACCACGAAACAAGCAGAAGGGAGAAATAATAAAGATTAGAGAAGTCAATGAAATAGAACAACTATAGATAAAACCAGTGAAACAAAAATTAGTTCATGAAAAGATCGAGAAAACTGACAAACCTTTCAATAGATTAAACATGAAAACAGAAAAGAAGACACAAATGATAAAAATCAAGAATGAAAGAGGCTACATCAAAACGAGAAGAGATTAAAGATGGCAGCGTGAAAGGGGAGACTGAGGCTTCCTCCTAAAACCACATATAATATGAAAATATAACTGCTACAACTACTCCTGAAAGAGCAACAGGAAAGAGGACTGCGCCAAACTGCATACACCTGGAGACAAGAGCAGACCTCACAGAACAGGGTAACATACTAAAGCTGCAGCCTGGCGGGACCCAAGCCCTTCCCCCACCCAGCTAACCGGTGGGAGGAAGAGAAAGAGAGCAAGGAGGGAGTGGAGACCTGGGACTGCTGAATACCTAACTCCAGAGACCTTCTCTGGGAGCACAAACCTACATTTCATGGTGCTTGCATGATACTCTTGTAATTAGGGGGTTGGAAAGCTAAGACAGGCAGAATTCCTGGAAAGACTGAGAGTCCAGCTGCCTGTGGAAAGCAGGGATTCATACCCAGCTGCTCTGGGACAAAAGAAAGGCAGGCAGTCTGAGAGACTTCCTAACAAGGAAGCACTTAGCAAGAGGGATGCTAAAGGGACAAGGATTGCACAGAGCTTATTGCTCAGGGGAAATAACAGGTGGACAAAATTGTCCAGGTGCACTCTGCCGAGCAGGTTGGGAGCTTTCACGATCTTCAGGTGCTCCAGCTCCCTAGCTGCCTACACAGCTCCAAGAACCCCCTCCGTGATAGGCAGCCTACTGGGCCTTTCTCCTGGCTCGCAAACCAGCAAACCCTACCCAGGCATTAGGCCAGCCAGAGGGAAGATCTGTTTACAGCAACTACAAGCGTAAAGCATAGAGGCTTATACCTGTGTGCTCAGCCCACTGGTTCAGGCATAGCAGCCAGGAAGCAGGACACAGCTCTTTTCTCACCCCAGGCACCAATACCACTCCCCTGCGAACCCAACATTGCTTCAGGGGCTGAGCAGCTCCAGAGAGTAGAGCTTCTGGACACTAGAGGGCGCCATACGCAAACATGAAACGCCAAAGGAACCTGGTTCAGAGTAAAATTATTAATACAATTCCTGAGAAAGTTTAAATGATATGGACCTCAAGACTATCCCTGAAAGGGTGTTCAAAATAAAAATCCTTAACATGCTAATGGAGATACGGAAAGATATTCAAGAACTCAGGAATGAACTCCGGTCGGAGATCCAATCATTGAAGAGCACAATGGAGGGTATTAAAAGCAGACTGGATATGGTGGAGGAGACGATAAATTAAATAGAAACTAGAGAAGAGGAATACAAAGAAGCTGAGGGACTGGGAGAAAAAAGGATCTCTAAGAATGAAAGAATATTGAGAGTACCAGAAGAAGAAGAGAAAAAGGGATAGAAAGTGTCTTTGAGGAAGTAATTGCTGAAAACTTCCCCAATCTGGGGAAGGAGATAGTCTCTCAGGCTATGGAGGTGAACAGATCTCCCAACAAAAGGGATCCAAGGAGGACAACACCAAGACATATAGTAATTAAAATGGCAAAGTCAATGACAAGGATAGACTATTAAAAGCAGCCAGGGAGAGAAATAAGATCACATACAAAGGAAAGCCCATCAGGCTATCATCAGACTTCTCACCAGAAACCTTACAGGCCAGAAGGAAGTGGCATGATGTATTTAATGCAATGAAGCAGAAGGGCCTTGAACCAAGATTACTTTATCCAGCAAGATTATCATTTCAATTTGAAGGAGGGATTAAACAATTCCCAGATAAGCAAAAGCTGAGAGAATTTACCTCCCACAAACCATCTCTACAGTGTATTCTGGAGGGACTGCTATAGATGGAAGTATTCCTACAGTTCAATACTGTCACCAGAGGAAATAAAATCACAACAAAGAATGCAGAACAACTAATTACTAAGCAAAAGCAAAATTAAATTAACTATCCCTAAAGTCAATCAAGGGATAGACAAAGAGTATAGAATATGATACCTAATATATAAAGAATGAAGATGGAAGAAAAAGGAAGAGAAATAAAAAAGAACGTTCAGATTGTGTTTGTAATAGCATATTAAGTGAGTTAAGTTAGACTCTTAGATAGTAAGGAAGTTAACCTTGAACCTTTGGTAACCACAAATCTAAAGCCTGCAATGCCAATAAATACATACCTATCCATAATCACCCTAAATGTAAATAGACTGAATGCACCAATCAAAAGACATAGAGTCACTGAATGGATAAAAAAAGCAAGACCCATCTATATGCTGCCTTCAAGAGACTCACTTTAAACCCAAAGACATACACAGACTAAAAGTGAAGGGATGGAAAAAGATATTTCATGCAACTAATAGGGAGAAAAAAGCAGGAGTTACAGTACTTGTATCAGACAAAATAGACATAGGAGCACCTACATATGTGAAACAAATACTAACAGAATTAAAAGGGAAAATAGAATGCAATGCATTCATTCTAGGAGACTTCAACACTCCTTTCACTCTGGTGGACAGATCAACCAGGAGAAAAAAGCAGGAGTTACAGTACTTGTATCAGAAAAAATAGACTTCAAAACAAACAAAGTCACAAGAGACAAAGAAGGACAATACATAATGATAAAGGGGTCAATCCAACAAGAAGATATAACCATTATAAATATCTCTGCGCCAAACACAGGAGCACCTACATATGTGAAACAAATACTAACACAATTAAAAGAGGAAATAGAATGCAATGCATTCATTCTAGGAGACTTCAAGACACCACTCACTCTGAAGGACAGATCAACCAGACAGAAAATAAGTAAGGAGACAGAGGCACTGAACAACACACTAGAACAGATAGACCTAACAGACATCTACAGAACTCTCCACCCAAAAGCAGCAGACTACACATTCTTCTCAAGTGCACATGGAACATTTTCAAAAATAGATCATATACTAGGCCACAAAAACAGCCTCAGTAAATTCAAAAAGATTGAAATTGTACCAACCAGCTTCTCAGACGACAAAGAAATGAAACTACAAATGAATAACGCAAAGAAAATGAAAAATCCCACAAACACATGAGGCTTAATAACATGCTCCTAAATAACCAGTGGATCAATGACCAAATAAAAACAGAGATCAAGCAATATATGGAGACAAATGACAACAATAATTCAACACCGCAAAATCTCTGGGACGCAGCAAACGCCATGCTAAGAGGGAAATATATTGCAATACAGGCCTACCTCAGGAAAGAAGAACAATCCCATATGAGCAGTCTAAACTCACAATTAATGAAACTAGAAAAAGAAGAATAAATGAGACCCAAAGTCAGTAGAAGGAGGGACATAATAAAGATTACAGCAGAAATAAATAAAATCGAGAAGAATAAAACAATAGAAAGGATCAACGAAAACAAGAACTGGTTCTTTGAGAAAATAAACAAAAATAGATAAACCTCTAGCCAAACTTATCAAGAAAAAAAGAGAGTCTACTCACATAAACAAAATCAGAAATGAGAAAGAAAAAATCACTATGGGCACCACAGAAATACAAAGAACTACTAGAGAATACTATAAAAAACTATATGCTAACAAACTGGATAACCTAGAAGAAATGGACAACTTTCTAGAAAAATACAACCTTCCAAGGCTGACCTAGAAAGAAACAGAAAATCTCAACAGACCAATTACCAGCAACGAAATTGAATTGGTAATCAAAAACCTACTAAGAACAAAATGCTTGGACCAGACAGCTTCACTGCTGAATTTTATCAAACATTTAGTGATGACCTAATACCCATCCTCCTTAAAGTTTCCAAGGAGTAGAAGAAGAGGGAATACTTCCAAACTCATTCTATGAGGCCAGCATCACTCTAATACCAAAACCAGGCAAAGACACCACAAAAAAAGAAAATTACAGACCAATATCCCTGATGAACATAGATGCAAAAATACTCAACAAAATATTAGCAAACCGAATTAAAAAATACATCAAAAAGATCATCCATCATGATCAAGTGAGATTCAGCCCAGGGATGCAAGGATGGTACAACATTCAAAAATCCATCAACATCATCCACTACATCAATAAAAAGAAGGACAAAAACCACATGATTATCTCCATAGATGCTGAAAAAGCATTTGACAAAATTCAACATCCATTCATGGTAAAAACTCTCAACAAAATGGGTATAAAGGGCAAGTGCCTCAACATAATAAAGGCCATATATGACAGACCCACAGCCAATATTATACTTAACAGTGAGAAGCTGAAAGCTTTTCCTTTAAGATCGGAATCAAGACAAGGATGCCCACTCTCCCCACTTCTATTCAACATAGTACTGGAGGTCCTAGCCATGGCAATCAGACAACACAAAGAAATAAAAGACATCCAGATTGGCAAGGAAGAAGTTAAACTGTTACTGTCTGCAGATGACATGATACTGTACATAAAAAACCCTAAAGAATCCACTTCAAAACTACTAGATCTAATATCAGAATTCTGCAAAGTTGCAGGATACAAAATTAATATGCAGAAATCTGTGGCATTCCTATACACTACTAATGAACTAGCAGAGAGAGAAATCAGGAAAACAATTCCATTCACAGTTGCATCAAAAAAAATAAAATACCTAGGAATAAACTTAACCAAGGAAGTGAAAGACTTATACTCTGAAAACTACAAGACACTCATGAGAGAAATTAAAGAAGATACCAATAAATGGAAACACATCACATGCTCATGGATAGGAAGAATTAATATTGTCAAAATGGCCATCCTGCCTAGAGCAATCTACAGATTCAATGCAATTCCTATCAAAATACCAACAGCATTCTTCAACGAACTAGAGAAAATCATTCTAAAATTCATATGGAACCACAAAAGACCCCAAATAGCCAAAGCAATCCTGAGAAGGAAGAATAAAGCTGGGGGGATTATGCTCCCCAACTTCAAGCTCTACTACAAAGCCATAGTAATCAAGACAATTTGGTACTGGCACAAGAACAGAGCCATAGACCAATGGAACAGACTAGAGAGCTCAGATATAAACCCAAGCATATATGGTCAATTAATATATGATAAAGGAGCCATGGACATACAATGGGGAAATGACAGCCTCCTCAACAGCTGGTGTTGGCAGAACTGGACAGCTCCATGCAAGAGATGAAACTGGATTATTGTTTAACCCCATACAAAAACATAAACTTGAAATGAATCAAAGACCTGAATGTAAGTCATGAAACCATAAAACTCTTAGAAGACAACATAGGCAAAAATCTCCTGAATATAAGCATGAGCGACTTCTTCCTGAACACATCTCCTTGAGCAAGGGAAACAAAAGCGAAAATGAACTCATGGGACTACATCAAACTAAAAAGTTTCTGTACGGCAAAGGACATCATCAACAGAACAAAAAGGCATCCTACGGTATGGGAGAATATATTTGTAAATGACATATCTGACAAGGGGTTAACATCCAAAATATATAAACAACTCACAGGCCTCTACACCCAAAAAGCAAATAACCCGATTAAAAAATGGGCCGAGGATATGAAGAGACAGTTCTCCAAAGAAGAAATTCAGATGGCCAACAGACACACGAAAAGATTCTCCACATCACTAATCATTAGGGAAATGCAAATTAAAACCACAATAAGATATCACCTCACACCAGTAAGGACAGCCAGCATCCAAAAGACTAAGAACAACAAATGCTGGCAAGGATGCAGAGAAAGGGAACCCTCCTACACTGCTGGTGGGAATGTAAGCTAGTTCAATCATTGTGGAAAGCAATATGGAGGTTCTTCAAAAAACTAAAAATAGAAATACCATTTGACCCTGGAATCCCACCCCTTGGAATTTACCCAAAGATACAACTTCTCAGATTCAAAAAGACATATGCACCCCTATGTTTATTGCAGCACTTTTTACAATAGCCAAGATATGGAAGCCACCTAAGTGTCCATCAGTTGATGAATGGATAAAGAATATGTGGCACATATACACAATGGAATACTGTTCAGCCATAAGAAAGAAACAAATTCTACCATTTGCAACAACATGGATGGAGCTGGAGGATATTATGCTCAGTGAAATAAGCCAGGCAGAGAAAGACAAGTGCCAAATGATTTCCCTCATTTGTGGAGTATAACGATGAAGCAAAACTGAAGGAATAAAATAGCAGCAGATTCAGAGACTCCAAGAAGGAACTAGTGGTTACCAAAGGGGAGGGGTGTCAGAGGGCAGGTAGGGAGGGAGGGAGAAGGGGATTGTGGGATATTTTGTTTAGTACACATGGTGTGGGGGGTCACTGGGAAAACAGTGTAGCACAGAGAAGGCAAATAGTGAATGTGTGGCATCTTACTACACTGATGGACAGTAACTGCATTGGGTTATGGGTGGGTACTTGGTAATATGGGTAAATGTAGTAACCACATTGTTTTTTCATGTGAAACCTTCATAAGAGTGTATATCAATAATACCTTAATAAAAATTAAAAAAAAAGAAGTGAAAGAGGCTGCGTCACTATCAACCCTATAGATGCTCACAAGGAAATATGACAGGTGCACTTATGCCAGAAAATTAGACACCTTGAATGAAATGGAAAAATTCCTATAAAGATTCAAATTACCAAAGCTAATTCAAGAAGAAATAAAATATCAAGAAGAAAATAAAATAAAAAAGACTGATAACAAATAAATTGAATCAGTAATTGAAAATCTTTGTACAATGAAAATCCCATGGCCAAATGGCTTCACTGGTGAATTCCTTCAAATATTCAAAGAACAAACAATACCAAAATAATTCTCATATATTTTCAAAAACAGAGAAGGGAACATTTCCAAACTTATTCTATAAGGCCAGTATTATCAAAGCCAAAGACATTATAATAATAAAAGAAAACAACAGCCCAATACCCTTCTTGAACATAGATGTGAAAATCCTTCACAAAATGTTAGCAAACTGAATCCAGCAATATATAAAACCAAGTGGAGTTTATCCTAGGAATGTAAAGTTGATTTAACATTTAAAAATAAATTAGTGCAACATTCTATATTAATAAAATAAAGAACAAAAATCACATAATCATCACAATAGATGCAGAGAAAGTATTTGACAAAATTCAGCTTATGTAGAAAGTCCTAATATGCACACACACACACACACACACACACACACACACACACACACACACACACACAAATGCTAGTACTAATAAGTTCAGTAAGGTCACAGGATATAAAATCAAAACACAAAAATGAATTATATTTCTATATACTAACAATAAACAATGTAAAAATAAAATTAGGACAACTCCATTCACAATAGTACCAAAAAGAATAAAATATTTAGGAATAACTTAACAAAGATGTATGACACATGTACATTGAAAATTACAAAGCATTATTATGCTCTAACATTATTATGATCTAGTAAAAAAGACCTAAATAAGTAAATATTCCATGTTTATGGGCTGAAAGACCTAGAATAATTAAGATAGCACAAAATTCATCTACAGTTTCAACGTGGTTCTTATCAAAACCCCACTAGACTTTTTTCTATGTAGAAATTGATAAGGTGATCTTAAAATTTATATGGAAATATGAAGGAACTATATAGGCAAGATGTTTTTGTAAAGAGGAATTAAATTTGAGGACATACAGTCTCCAACTTTAAAACTTTTTTACAAAGCAACAGTAATTAAGACAGTGTGTTACTGGCATAAGGACAAGCATACAGATCAATGGAACAGAATTGAGAGTCCACAAATTAACCCTTCTATTTATGGTGAATTGAACTTTGACAAAGGTGCTGAGGAATTTAAGAGATAAAGGATAGGCTTTTCAACAAAAGGATGAATTGAGAACTTTACTCAATATCAAAAAAAATTAACTAAAAATAGATCATATTTCTAAATGTAAAGGGTAAAATTATGAAACTCTTAGGAGATAAGAGAAGCTCTTCATGATGTTGAGCCACAGAGTTCTGAGATACAACATCAAAAGCATGATTCAAAAAGAAAAAACTGAATTGAATGTCATCAAAAATTTAAAGTTCTGGTTTTGAAAAGACACTGTTAAGAGAATGAAAAAACAAGGTATTGATGAGAGAAAATATTTGCAAACATCTATCAATAAAGGATTTGTATATAAAATACTTAAATAACTGATAACAGTAATAAGCAGAGAAAAATCCAATTAAAAAATGGACAAAAGACTTGAATAGGCATTTCACCAAAGAAGATACGCAAATTGCCAGTAAGCACATAAAAAGATGGTTAACATCATTAGTCATTAAAAAGTGCAAATTAAAACCACAATAAGACCCCACTACACACCCACAAGAATGGTTACAGAAATAATAAGAAGATAAAATAAAAAAGAAAATAACCAATGTGGGCAAACTTGACTACATTGCCATAGAAACATAAAATGGTACAGTCACTTTGGAAAATAGCTGAGTAGTTTCTTATGAAGTTAAACATAACTTACTGTACGACCCAGCTCATGTTTTAGAAAGAACAGGAGAAAGTTGACTTCAAACATTATTGAACTATATAGCCTTCCAGAATGTGTCATATGTTGGAGCACCACTGAAATTTTCACAAGTTTATTTTTTTAACTTTCTGTAACAATTTCACATATTCAACAGAAAACTTATTCAGCATCCACTGTGAACAAAATACTGTGCTTGACACTGGGACAGGGATAGGAAGATAAATACCCCTGCTTTCTGAGAGCTTTACAATCTTGTAGGGGAGTAAATGTTACCAGGCCTCATTCGCTGTATTATGTCAATCAAAGAAGAAAGGATGGAAGGACAGACAGAAGGCAGAAAGGTAAGAAGAAAGTCTAGTGCAAACAGAAGTTGAATTCACAGGCTTGGAGCCAATTTCTGTCTGGGATTGTCAGGGAATCCTTTGTGGAAGGGCTGGACATTAAAAGATGGGTAGGTCATCCCAGGATGACAGAGTGGTTATGAACAAAAGCTTAGAAATAAAAGCTCAGTTTTCACTGCTCACTTATTTATGTGTTGTCATTAAACTTCACTGAGTGGCCACAAAAGAGCTGACCAATTTTCCTTTAAAATTGGGTCTTCATATCTGTTTACAACATAGTACTTTTTACATATAGACAGAATGCTCAGCTGTTTACCAGAGGGACAGCGAGGCACTTGTTTTAGTGAACTATGGGTCAGTCTTGGTCAGGGCTCCTGTATCAGAAGTCCCATCTCTTTCATCTTCAGAACCCCCAGGAGGGGCAGGAACAAGAACTTGGGAGTTTGCCTCCTTCCTCATTTCTACTTTTCCATCAAACACCTTCTCCCCTCTTGCAAAACCTGAAAGACAATACTTTCTCTGGGCTTCTGTGAAAGGGTTTCAATCTACTTTTGATCCAGAGAAGCTTTGGTCTATGTTCCTCCTTTGATATGGGTATCATGTCAGCCTCAACACTTACTGACCTTGTAATTCTCATTTCCCAGTCTGAACA
Source organism: Smutsia gigantea (assembly GCA_032199065.1). NCBI lineage: Eukaryota > Metazoa > Chordata > Mammalia > Pholidota > Manidae > Smutsia > Smutsia gigantea. The sequence continues at coordinate 90,826 of JAVSCE010013239.1, forward strand.
CTTATGGAGGAAAACATCATAAGATGTTAACTTCAAAAGAAACTTTATTTCAGGAAAACATCAAAATTAGTGTTTAAGTAGGAGCCTTTGAGCCCTTTTTTTTTTGCTAATGTATTTTGCAGAAAAAGCTTCTTATAATATACAGCATGAATTTACTTTGACCAACAGCACCCTTGAAATTTACTGACATGTAGTGCCATAATAAATAAAGAGCCCCTGATGTTTCTTTTCTTTTTTTGCATGGTTTACCTTATACTTGTCTTTTTTGCCTCTCTTCATTTTACTCTCTTGGCCATAGAAATATCTCATTATCAGTTTTTAAAAAAATTTTAGTTACCTAAATAGGAATGTAACCACAATTTCTCTTCTATTTATTGCTTCATTTTCTCCATTATTTAAATTTCCACTGACAAACAGTATTTATTCTCCTTTTCAGTAACCTTCCACAGATAATGTATGGCCACGATCCAAAAACAAATACTACGGGGGTCTGAATTGCTTCTCAACATGAATGTAGAACTGCCATGTATTCTAGAAAAGGTGGGTGGGTAAATCACAGAGATTTAGATCTCTTACGGTTATCTACATACACTGATTATATTTTACCCTTTCTATTTTAAAATTAACATTACTAGATTATGGCCTATTTTTAAGCAGAAGCAAAGAGTTTACTCCATATTTCCCAGATATTATATTATGCAGGACACCGGATGATGGTATCACGAGATTCCCTATAGAATCTAAGGCTGTGGTCCAAGGTTTGTAAAAGTTAGTTTTAATTAACTTATTACAAGGCAGCCCAGAAACCCACATCCCACCCAACTTTGAGGATGGTTGCTGTGGTTGACTGGAAGCTGCATGGAAGTCACCTTCCTCATTGAGGTGCTCCTGTTTTTTCTTGTTTCTTCTAGAGAGGCTGCTGCGGAAAAGGTCAAGCCTGTTGCAATGGCTGCCTTGGGCTTCCAGAGTTCAGAGATCTCTTCAGTGAAGCTAAGTTACACCCCACTGCCTGGCCAGCAGGGGCAGAGGCACCATTTCACCTCTGAGCCCAGGGAGGTACAGCTTTGCCCCTCCCTCCATCTTTGGCTGACTCATTATTCCTACTCTATTAAAGGACATACCTTCATTCACACCTGCCGACGGAAGATTAATGCCATCCTGGGGGTATCCTGTATCACCTAAACTTAAATTTAACCTGCAAAAGAGCCTGGCAAATAACATTTACAATGTAAAGGACAGGAAGCAGGAATGGATCCCATTTTTCTGAGACCTCAGTGTATGTATCTGTGAAAGGAGGGGCTTGAATTAGATGAACTTTTGGTCTCTTCCTGCTTTCACATTCCACAGTACCATGGACCTACAAGCTGCCGATTACATGAAACTTATTACCAGGGATGATGTTTTTCTCTCTCTGCAAACAAGCCACACATTTATAGTAGTGAGAGCGGAGGCAGGAGATTGATCCATGATGAGAGCTACGTTCTCTGGACTCGGGGTTTGTCTTTAGGATTCAGAAAATAACATTGCCTTTTTAAAAGAAGTAACTGGCATTAAATCTGTCCATTTCTGAAAAAAAACAGCAACAAGTAACTGGCTTTTCTGCTTTCATTAGAGTGTCCTGTACCTTCTCCTATCACATAGGAAGTAAAGTGACTTAACATTTTCTTGGTACTTAAATTCTGGAAGACAAATCCCAGAATATTGTATTGGTTTTTGCTACCCCGAAACTATGGTGCTTTTTCCTTATATATAACAGGCAAGCTCATATTTAGAGAAGAGGCTATTAGATGATTTCTAGAGGGGGAAAGATAAGAATACACCTTGATACATTAGCAGCTTTACAAGCAAACTTCATTTCCCATAATGGTTTATTTGTACAAAAAATTTTTGTAATTCAGATTCAGCCACTTGAATCTATAGATGGACTCAAATCCCCCATACAACTATGGTTATTTTAGGTGTTTTCTTACTAAATACCATAAAAAGCACTAACAATAGAACAAGGTACTTGGTTAGAATTTTGGGGAATGGAGAATAAACAAATGGCTTTAACATCATCGAACTGTCTAGAGTCTCTGAAGATTCACTGTATATGGAAAATCTACATGGATCTTTTTGCAGTCTCAAAACTATGTGGCCAAGGGAGCTGCAGCTCTGTGGAAAAATCCGGTGGAATTAAGAATTCAGCAATAATTAATAGATAAAAAAATGTGGCTTATCACATCCTTTCTTACTGCACATCTGTTCCTGCCTGGGCTACAGCACTAGCCTCCTGAGTGACCTGCTTCTGCTTATGTACACAGTCTATTGCCTACATAGCAGCCATAGTGATCATGTTACAACTTGAGTCAGATCATGTCATTCTCCTGCTCAAAACTTTGCCACAGTTCCTTCCCTTTAGCTCAGAATAAAAAGTCCTTACAATGACTACAGGCCCTACTTGATTGGCCCTGCCCCATCCACTACCTTTCTGATGTCGTCCCCACCTACTTTCCCCCTCACTCTTCTATTCCCTTACTAGCCTCAATGCTGTTCCTTGCTGAAAGGCTTTACAGTGGCTCTTCCTCACGCCTGGTACACCTGTCCTCCAGATTACTTCATAGCTAACTTCCTCAGCTACCTCATGTCTTTGCTCAGATGTCACTTTCTCAATGAGGCCTGACTGCCCTATATAAAATTCCAACCTGCACTGCTGCCCCACTACCTGATCCCTCTTACCTACTCATTTTTTATAGCTCTCATAACATTTATTATCTTCTAGCATACGATAAAACTCAATGTCTTTTTGTTGTATTTATTGTATGCAGACCGATTCTCCATGCTAGCACACATGCTCCGTGAGGACAGGGATCTTTGTCAGTTTTGTTCAGCAATCTATCCCAAGCAGCTAGAGCAGTGCTTAGCACCTAGCAGGTGTTCAGTAAATATTTACTGTATGAATGAACAAAACCTAAACCTCACTGAGTGTTCCTTGTGTGCCACCTATTTCACTAAACACCTTATATGATTATCTCCTTTAGACTTCCCAACATGAGGGACAATAGTTTTCCTCATTTTACTCAGAGGAGAGGAGAAACTCAGAAGTTGGCTAGCTTATCTGAAGTCACAAGCGTAATTGGAAGTAAGCATGGGCCTGTTTGACCCCAAAGGCCATCTATTCCTCATTGTTGTAACATATGGAAATGGTTATGCAGAAAACTGACACTAATCCAAAGCTGACAGCAGAGGTGAAGATACAAAAACATCTACAGGGTAGTAGATTTCTTTGGTATCATCTTTTGAAACCACACTGGGGAAATGGAACAAGTTTTCAGATGCCCCTCAGTCCCTGCTCTAAGCAGACCCACCAATACAGGATGGGGGTTTCTGTGTTCCTTTTTATTTACTTATTTGTTTGTTTGTTTATATTTATAATTTTTTATTAAGATATTATTGATATACACTCTTTTGAAGGTTTCACATGAAAAAACAATGTGGTTACTACATTTACCCATATTGTTAAGTCCCCACCCATACCCTACTGCAGTCACTGTCCATTAGCCACAGATTCACTGTTTTTCTTCTCTGTGCTACATTGTTTTTCCCATGACCACCCACACCATGTGTACTAAACATAATACCCCTCAATCCCCTTCTCCCTCCCTCCCGACCCGCCCTCTGACACCCCTCCCCTTTGGTAACCGCTAGTTTCTTCTTGGATTCTGTGAGTCGGCTGTTGTTTTGTTCCTTCAGTTTTGCTTCATTCTTATACTCCACAAATGAGGGAAATCATTTAATACTTGTCTTTCTCCACCTGGCTTATTTCACTGACCATAATATCCTCCAGCTCCATCCATGTTGTTGCAAATGGTAGGATTTGTTTCTTTCTTATGGCTGAATACTATTCCATTGCATATATGTACCACCTCTTCTTTATCCATTCATATACTGATGGACACTTAGGTGGCTTCCATATCTTGGCTATTGTAAACAGAGCTGCGATAAACATAGGGGTGCATATGTCTTTTTGAATCTGAGAAGTTGTTTTCTTTGGGTAAATTCCTAGGAGTGGAATTCCTGGGTCAAATGGTATTTCTATTTTTAGTTTTTTGAAGAACCTCCATATTGTTTTCCACAATGATTGAACTAGCTTACATTCCAACCAGCAGTTTAGGAGGGTTCTCCTTTCTCTGCATCCTTGCCAGCATTTGTTGTTCTTAGTCTTTTGGATGCTGGCCGTCCTTACTGGTGTGAGATGATATCTCATTTTGGTTTTAATTTGCATTTTCCTGATGATTAGTTATGTGGAGAATCTTTTCATGTGTCTGTGGGCCATCTGAATTTCTTCTTTGGAGAACTGTCTCTTCATATCCTCTGCCCATTTTTTAATCGGGTTATTTGCTTTTTGGGTGTAGAGGCCTGTGAGTTGTTTATATATTTTGGATGCTAACCTCTTGTCAGATATGTCATTTACAAATATATTCTCCCATACCGTAGGATGCCTTTTTGTTCTGCTGATGGTGTCCTTTGCTGTACAGAAACTTTTTAGTTTGATGTAGTCCCATGAGTTCATTTTCGCTTTTGTTTCCCTTGCTCGAGGAGATGCGTTCAGGAAGAAGTTGCTCATGCTTATATTCAGGAGATTTTTGCCTATGTTGTCTTCTAAGAGTTTTATGGTTTCATGACTTACATTCAGGTCTTTGATTCATTTCAAGTTTATGTTTTTGTATGGGGTTAAACAATAATCCAGTTTCATCTCTTGCATGGAGCTGTCCAGTTCTGCCAACACCAGCTGTTGAGGAGGCTGTCATTTCCCCATTGTATGTCCATGGCTCCTTTATCATGTATTAATTGACCATATATGCTTCGGTTAATACCTGGACTCTCTATTCTGTCCATTGGTCTATGGCTCTGTTCTTCTGCCAATACCAAATTGTCTTGAGTACTGTGGCTTTGTAGTAGAGCTTGACGTTGGGGAGCATAATCCCCCCAGCTTTATTCTTCCTTCTCAGGATTGCTTTGGCTATTTGGGGTCTTTTGTGGTTCCATATGAATTTTAGAATGATTTCCTTTAGTTTGTTGAAAAATGCTGTTGGTATTTTGATAGGAATTGCATTGATTCTGTAGATTGCTTTAGGTAGGATGGCCATTTTGACAATATTAATTCTTCCTATCCATGAGCACGAGACGCGTTTCCATTTATTAGTATCTTCTTTAATTTCTCTCATGAATGTCTTGTAGTTTTCAGAGTATAGGTCTTTCACTTCCTTGGTTAAGTTTATTCCTGGGTATTTTATTCTTTTTGATGCAACTTTGAATGGAATTGTTTTCCTGATTTCTCTCTCTGATATGTCATTGTTAGTGTATAGGAATGCCACGAATTTCTGCACAACTTTGCTGAATTCAGATATTAGATCTAGTAGTTTTGGAGTAGATTCTTTAGGGTTTTTTATGTACAATATCATGTCATCTGCAGACAGTAACAGTTTAACTTCTTCCCTGCCAATCTGAATGCCTTTTTTTTCTTTGTGTTGTTTGATTGCCGTGGCTAGGACCTCCAGTACTATGTTGAATAGAAGTGGGGAGAGTGGGCATCCTTGTCTTGTTCCCAATCTTAAAGGAAAAGCTTTCAGCTTCTCACTGTTAAGTATAATGTTGGCTGTGAGTTTGTCATATATAGCCTTTATTATGTTGAGGTACTTGCCCACTATACCCATTTTGTTGAGAGTTTTTATCATGAATGGATGTTGAATTTTGTCAAATGCTTTTTCAGCATCTATGAAGATGATCATGTGGTGTTTGTCCTTTTTGCTGATGTGGTGGATGATATTGATGTATTTTCGAATGTTGAACCATCCTTGCATCCCTGGAATAAATCCTACTTGATCATGATGGACAATCCTTTTGATGTATTTTTAATTCAGTTTGCTAATATTTTGTTGAATATTTTTGCGTCTATGTTCATCAGGGATATTGGCCTGTAGTTTTCTTTTTTTGTGGTGTCTTTGCCTGGTTTTGGTATTAGAGTGATGCTGGCCTCATAGAATGAGTTTGGAAGTATTCCCTCTTCTTCTACTCCTTGGAAAACTTTAAGGAGGATGGGTATTAGGTCTTCACTAAATGTCTGATAAAATTTAGTGGTGAAACCATCTGGTCTAGGCATTTTGTTCTTAGGTAGGTCTTTGATTATCAATTCAATTTCGTTGCTGGTAATTGGTCTGTTGAGATTTTCTTTTTCTTTCTGGGTCCATCTTGGAAGGTTGTATTTTTCTAGAAAGTTGTCCATTTCTTCTAGGTTATCCAGTTTGTTAGCATATAATTTTTTATAGTATTCTCTAGTAGTTCTTTGTATTTCTGTGGTGCCCGTAGTGATTTTTTCTTTCTTATTTCTGATTCTGTTTATGTGAGTAGACTCTCTTTTTTTCTTGATAAGTTTGGCTAGGGGTTTATCTATTTCTGTTTATTTTCTCGAAGAACCAGTTCTTGTTTTCATTGATCCTTTGTATTGTTTTATTCTTCTCGATTTTATTTATTTCTTCTGTAATCTTTATTATGTCCCTCCTTCTACTGACTTTGGGTCTCATTTATTCTTCTTTTTCTAGTTTCGTTAATTGTGAGTTTAGACTGCTCATATGGGATTGTTCTTCTTTCCTGAGGTAGGCCTGTATTGCAATATATTTCCCTCTTAGCATGGCGTTTGCTGCATCCCAGAGATTTTGCGGTGTTGAATTATTGTTGTCATTTGTCTCCATATATTGCTTGATCTCTGTTTTTATTTGGTCATTGATCCACTGGTTATTTAGGAGCATGTTATTAAGCCTCCATGTGTTTGTGGGATTTTTCATTTTCTTTGCGTTATTCATTTGTAGTTTCATTTCTTTGTCGTCTGAGAAGCTGGTTGGTACAATTTCAATCTTTTTGAATTTACTGAGGCTGTTTTTGTGGCCTAGTATATGATCTATTTTTGAAAATGTTCAATGTGCACTTGAGAAGAATGTGTATTCTGCTGTTTTGGGGTTAGAGTTCTGTAGATGTCTGTTAGGTCCATCTGTTCTTATGTGTTTTCAGTGCCTCTGTCTCTTTACTTATTTTCTGTCTGGTTGACCTGTCCTCAGAGTGAGTGGTGTCTTGGAGTCTCCTAGAATGGATGCCTTGCATTCTACATCCCCCTTCAGTTCTGTTAGTATTTATTTCACATATGTAGGAGCTCCTGTGTTGGGTGCACTGATATTTATAATGGTTATAGCTTTTTGTTGGATTGACCCCTTTTATCATTATGTAATATCCTTTTTTGTCTCTTACGACTTTGTTTGTTTTGAAGCCTATTTTGTCTGATATAAGTATTGTAACTCCTGCTTTTTTCTCCCTATTAGTTGCATGAAATGTCTTTTTCCATCCCTTCACTTTTAGTCTGTTTATGTCTTTGGGTTTAAAGTGAGTCTCCTGAAGGCAGCATATAGATGGGTCTTGTTTTTTTATCCATTCAGTGACTCTATGTCTTTTGATTGGTGCATTCAGTCTATTTACATTTAGGGCGATTATGGATAGGTATATACTTATTGGCATTGCAGGTTTCAGATTCGTGGTTACCAAAGGTTGAAGGTTAACTTCCTTACTATCTAAGAGTCTAAGTTAACTCACTTTATATGCTATTACAAGCACCATCTAAAGGTTCTTTTTTTCTTCTTTTTTCTTCCTTCTCCATTCGTTATATATTAGGTATCATATTCTGTACTCTTTGTCTATCCCTTGATTGACTTTGGGGATAGTTAATTTCATTTTGCATTTGCTTAGTAATTAGCTGTTCTACTTTCTTTACTGTGGTTTTATTACCTCTGGTGACAGCTATTAAACCTTAGGAACACTTCCATCTATAGCAGTCCCTCCAAAATACACTGTAGAGAAGGTTTGTGGGAGGTAAATTCTCTCAGCTTTTGCTTATCTGGGAATTGTTAAATCCCTCCTTCAAATTTAAATGATAATCTTGCTGGATAAAGTATTCTTGGTTCAAAGCCCTTCTGCTTCATTGCATTAAATACATAATGCCACTTCCTTCTGGCCTATAAGGTTTCTGGTGAGATGTCTGATGATAGCCTGATGAGCTTTCCTTTGTATGTGATCTTATTTCTCTCTCTGGCTGCTTTTAATAGCCTATCCTTGTCATTGATCTTTGCCATTTTAATTACTATATGTCTTGGTGTTGTCTTCCTTGGGTCCCTTGTGTTGGGATATCTGTGCACCTCCATGGCCTGAGAGATTATCTTCTTCCCCAGATTGGGGAATTTTTTAGCAATTACCTCCTTAAAGACACTTTCTATCCCTTTTTCTCTTCTTCTGGTACCTTGATAATGTGAATATTGTTCTTTTCCCTGGTCACACCATTCTCTCAAAATTCTTTTATTCTTAGAGATCCTTTTTTCTCTCTTTGCCTCAGCTTCTTTGTATTTCTCTTCTCTAATTTCTATTTCACTTATCGTCTCCTCCACCATATCTAATGTGCTGTTAAAACTTTCCATTGTATGTTTCATTTCTGATACTGTGTTCCATAATGATTGGATCTCTAACCCGAATTCATTCCTGAGTTCTTGAATGTTTTTCTGTACCTCCATGAGCATGTTAATGATTTTTATTTTGAAATCCCTTTCAGGGAGAATCATGAGGTCAATTTCATTTGAATCTTTCTCAGGGGTTGTATTCATAATTTTACTTTGAACCAGGTTCCTTTGGCATTTCATATTTGTATATGGCACCCTCTAGTGCCCAGAAGTCCTACTCTCTGGAGCTGCTCAGCCCCTGAAGTAATGTTGGGGTTCACAGGGGAATGGTTGGTGCTTGAAGGGAGGAAAGAGCTGTTTCCTGCTTCCCGGCTGCTATGCCTGTCTGCACTGCCAGAACCAGTGGGCTGAACACACAGGTATAAGCCTCTATACTTTGGGTTTGTAGTTGCTGTAGATAGGCTTCCCTCTGGCTGGCCTAATGCCAGGGAAGGGTTTGCCAGTTTGTGAGCCAGGTGGGGCTGGCTGAGAGAATGGTGCAATAGGCTGCGTATCACAGAGGGGGTCCTTGGAGCTGTGTGGCCAGCCAGGGAGCTGGAGCACCTGAAGATCGTGAAAGTTCCCAACCTGCTGGGTGGAGTGCACCCAGGCAATTTTGTCTACCTGTCCTTTCTCCTGAGCAGTAAGCTCTGTGCAATCCTTGCCCCTTTAGCAGCCCTCTTGCTGTTAGGAAGTCTGTCAAACTGCCCACCTTTCTTTTGTCCCAGAACTGCTGGATATGGATCCCTGCTTTTCACAAGCAGCTGGAATCTCAGTCTCTCCAGGTATTCTGCTTATCTTAGCTTTCCAATCCCCTAATCATAAGAGTACCATGAAAGCACCATAAAATGTAGGTTTGTGCTCCCAGAGCAGATCTCCGGAGTTAGGTATTCAGCAGTCCCAGGCCTCCACTCCCTCCCAACTTTGTTTCTCTTTCTCCCAATGGTGAGCGGTGGGGGGAAGGGCTTGAGTCCAGCCAGGCCACGGCTTTGGTACGTTACCTTGTTCCATGAGATTTATTCTTTTCTTCAGGTGTATGCAGTTTGGTGCAGTCCTCTTTCCTGTTGCTCTTTCAGGATTAGTTGTATTAATTATATTTTCGTATTATATGCAGTTTTAGGAGAAAGCCTCTGTCTCACCTCTCCCGCCGCCATCTTTAATCCTATCCTCGGGGGTTTCTGTGTTTCATAGTCTGTTTTTAGCATTGGTATCCTCTGTCTGTATTAGGATTGGTTTGAGCATTAGCATGCTCTTTGCAAACCCTAGTAATTTCCAAAGAAGCTATTCTCTGGGTAACAACTGAGAGGAGTTGACCAATAGGATATGAGTGTAGTTGAGGGGCACCACTTATAGTTAGGTAGGGTGCCCAGAGAAATTCCCACATGCCTCAGTTTTCTTATTACCCAAACTTCTGTCTTCTAGAGTCCCTTCTGTGTCTCCTCTGTACCCATTTCTAAGTGACACATTAGAATCTATAAGGTTCCAGGTTTGGCATTCATGAATACCGCTAGGATTTTTTTTTTCTTAGAATTTGTGCCCTTCCATCTATGGTTCTCTGCTTTTAATCTTGGCTATTTGAGTGCTCAATAGATTCTCTAGGAGAAGGGCAAATAAAAGGAAGAATAAAGCAAAACTATATATTAATGCTTCAGGAAATATCTGGTGGCCATGTGGTCAAGGGTTGTTGGTACCCATGCAAAGGGAGGGAGACTTGTGGTAGGATGGGGGTTCAAATCACTATTCCAAGACTTCTTAGTGTAAGGAAGAAAATTCATTTAATTTATTTGGTCTCCAGTTTCCTCAATTCAACAATGATAATATTTTCTCCTTCTCAGGGTTATTGTAAAGATAGAGTGGTATAGAGGATGCTATGCTGAATTGCATCATATGGGCTGAATTTTAACCTGTTTAGAATCAGACAATTAAATGTCTTTCACTACCACTGAGGGTTGGGACAACTCTAAATCCCTCCAGCATCCAAGGACTGTACTGCATTGTTCTCTGGTTTTTGGAGGTTACTCATTCCTACTTATCAAGTAAAATGAAATATTTCTTTTACTATTCCTATCTTAATGCATGATCCAGCTTACTCAAAAAAAAAAAAGGAAGGTAGCCTGATTTCTATATTACCACATTCACCATGAACATCTACCTTATTTCAGCCTATTAAAAAGGGATCCTCAGCTCACACACTGCATTGTCTGATACTTTCACATAGATTTCTAGTGTAGTGGCTCTGACCTCTCAAAATTTTCTGAGAATCTGATGAAAGCTTTGGTCCCTAAAAAAAAAAATTCTCATCCACACCTAATTTTGCCCATAATATCAGATCATGCAAGACTCTGTTGAAACCTATTCATGGACAGAGGTTAAGAACCCTTGTCTAATGGTTGCAAAGTGGTCATGAGTACCATTTGTCCTTTAATCCCTGATAGTATCTGTGGGTTGCTAGCATAAAACAATAATATTGTGTCATTTGTTTCCTGAATTATTTTCTTTAATTTACATTTTTATTTTCTCATTGTGACTAAGAATAAAGGCATTAAAATAAGCCTTCCAGAATTTATTTAATAACCCTTGGCTCAGAATGCAGTTGGTAACCAATCTGCCCTATAATAACACTCACGCTGAACGAGCCATTGTTCTTAAGACTTACTGAGGTCAGCCAAGCCCTGAGCACATATAAATCTCCATAGTTTCCACTTTACTACTGGACATCTAACTACAAAGCAGAGGCTAAAAATAGATCAAACCTAGTTTTTACATACACTCCAGAGAATTGCATTTCCAACCATAGGGGTTTTAACAACAATATTATCACAATCCAAAGAGAGATATTTCATTTAACAGGGAAAAGCTGATCTATCGTGAAAATACAACCTAAAGGAATTATGAAGATTCTGAAATGTTCAAAGAGCATTATGTGCACCTGTTAGCTCTGGGTCTAAAAAAAGATAATCTAAAATACACCCAGGATTAGGTTGGCTTTCTTTTACACTGCATTACACAAAGGAAAAAATACTGGCATTTTCTTTCCTCTCCTGTTTCTAGGTCAACATTTCTAAGTAGACATGTTTCTACCAAGAGCTTTGAGTTGTTTGAACATAGCAAGCCACTAATAAATACCTACCAACATAAATACATACATAGCAGGAAGAAATAAGATGTGAAGTTGAGTACAGGAAAATAATTAGTTTCATTTCCCATAGGAAATTTTTACCTGAGGCTTTTTATAGCTAAAATGGCTAAGTCTTTCAAAGATAATATAGAGCAAATATTTTCTAAATAAAATATCAAAATGCTCAAAGGTTCAATTACTAATGTTTCACATACTATAATATGAATAAATATGAATACTGCACATATGGTTAAAAGAATTTGCATAAAATTAAAACAATTTCAACATAACATTTAGCAAGAGAGTTCAAATAAAAATATCTTCAAAAACAAAAATTCATAAAACTGTAGATTTAACAGCATTGGGGAAATAAGTATACAAAGGGTTATATTAACTGTGATAATGAAAATATCTTATCATGTATATCTTATATAGACTCAGCCCAGATAGTCTAGGAAAATGGATATTTAAAAGTAATCCTCCTCTTGCTAATTATCAGGGAAATGCAAATTAAAACCACAATGAGATATCACCTTACAACAGTTAGGATGGCCAACATAGAAAAGACTAGGAACAACAAATGCTGGCGAGGATGTGGAGAAAAGGGAACCCTCCTACACTGCTGGTGGGAATGTAAACTAGTTCAACCATTGTGGAAAGCAATATGGAGGTTCTTCAAAAAACTAAAAATAGAAATACCATTTGACCCAGGAATTCCACTCCTAGGAATTTACCCAAAGAAAACAAATTCTCAGATTCAAAAAGACATATGCACCCCTATGTTTATCGCAGCACTATTTACAATAGCCAAGATATGGAAGCAACCTAAGTGTCCATCAGTAGATGAATGGATAAAGAAGAGGTGGTACATATATACAATGGAATAGTATTCAGCCATAAGAAAGAAACAAATCCTACCATTTGCAACAACATGATGGAGCTGGAGGGTATTATGCTCAGTGAAATAAGTCAGGCAGAGAAAGACAAATACCAAATGATTTCCCTCATTTGTGGAGTATAACAATGAAACAAAACTGAAGGAACAAAATAGCAGCAGATCAGAGACTCCAAGAAGAGACTAGTGGTTACCAAAGGGGAGGGGTGTGGGAGGGCGGGTGGGGAGGGAGGGAGAACGGGATTGTGGGGTTTCATGATTGGTGCACACGGTGTGTGTGGGAAGACAGTATAGCTCAGAGAAGACAAATAGGGACTCTGTGGCATCTTACTACACTGATGGACAGTGAGTGCAATGGGGTATGGGGGGGTACTTGATAATAAGGGTGAATGTAATAACCACATTGTTTTTCTTGTGAAACCTTCATAACAGTGTATATCAATGATACCTTAATAAAAAAAATGTAATCCTCCTCTACTAGAAGAAAGCACTTTTCTAAATGAAGTTCTTAAACATATCTATGGCACATTCTTCAAGAGAACAAAATGATGCTGTCATATACACAGTGTTAATGCCTCCTAACTTCCCTGTGGAAGGCAGTTCATTTAAAGCAAGTGGTAAAAGAAATGGATTCACCTCAGTAACAAAATTTCCACATTTGCAGCCAATGTAAGGCCTTTATGAATATCCCACAGCAAAATATGACTCTTGAAAGTGAGATTGCAAAGTAATGCTGTTCCATTTTAAATGGAATTTAAAAATGCTGCCATCATACATTCCAGGTAAACTCCAGTGGACTCTGGTTTTGTAACAGAACACAATGCCCAAGAAAGGACAGCCAAATATCAGGTGGTGCTTAAACCCAACAGGGATTCAGAAATTTCTGCCTTCAAAAACCATCCTTGCTTCTATTCATACAAATCACTGTGTTGTTTTCTCAGTAACTTTTTTAACTTCCAGAAATAAACACCTTCTCCATTTACCCTAACACATATTTTGTGGACTTAAATTTTGTAAGCCTTAAAATTATATTTTGTTTATAACAAAGAATGCAACCTATGCCAGATGCTTTGGAGAGGAGGACTCACACCAGCCGGTGGTTATTTACCACAGAGCCCAGGATTTTTTACGTTCTGAAGTTTAGAAACTCTGTGGACTACAGATACAGTAATATAATCATATGAATATTGCAAGTGTTTTTTAATCTCCATGAAACATTTCATTCCGGATGTTGGGAAAGATGGGCTTGTACTGGGAAAGTAATTATTTGCCCAATACGCATCAGGCTTGAACAACAGTGCAGAGAAGCCAACTGCAAAGTTCATAGGAACCAACACTTGTGCCAGGGACACTGCCACTGTACAGTGCTATGGTAACCTCCCCAAGTGACTACACACTCACTGAGAAACTTTATTCCATAATATTAAAGACTATCAGTAATTTTTCCGTTGAAATTTTATCAGTGAGAATGAGATATCACACTCTTGCCTGGAAGACCCGAGTTGCTGTTGGCACAAACAACCTCAGTTCCCAGTGCTGAGCTTCACATAAAGGGTTTCCGGATATAACAGTCCTCATTTATCTCAACTTTACTGTTTTCCAAAGACCTGCACCTAAACTCCACTCTTCCTAAAATCCTACAGTAATCTCTTTTCCTCTGGTATGTGGTCTCCCTCACCGTAATGGATTGATAAATCTAATTTTGTCAGAATACAGGTTTATTCCTAGTATTTTTAGGCTGACTGAGATGAGGCCATTTATAAAATACTCTGGATTAACAAAATATCTGCCACTGGGATAATAGTTCAGAATTTTTAAACTGGCTTTCAGATATCCAAAAAATAAAACACATTTCTGCTGTAGTTTGGGCTCCTGTGACCTGTGAATTTTAAATTCTATACTGGCTTCTCATCTAAGCAGAAAGATTCTGAGGGTGAAAGAGTCGTTCAGAAAATGTGCCTTTGCCTTACGACTGGAAGGCTGCTTTTCACATACCCGTGGGAGTAACCATAATCATAGGCTGAGGCTGCCTTCTGGCTGACTGCAGACATGAGGGTGGACTGCATGGCCCGGGAGGCCTGCTGCTGGTAGGAGGTGGTGGATGCCTGGCTGAAGGCCTCAGATTCCTGGCGGTGTGCAGCAGAGGAGCGGCTGCTATAAGCTGTTGAGCCATGGGTATAGATGGCAGAACTTTTCTTCTCCTGCTGGTAGTGGCTCATGGTGGTACGAAGGTCCTTGTTGCGGTAGCTATAATCATAGTGTTTATGGAGTTTCTGATAAAATGGCAACGACATCCTGTGCCCTCGAGGGAATGAGTCAACCTACAAGAAAGCAACAATTTTTGAGTGAATTATTAAGAAACAAATCCCATGGAACAAGTCATCTAAACCAGTGTGCAAAAATTAACACTCTTATGATTCAAACTCTCAACAAAGTGGGTATAGAGGGAACACACCTCAAGATAATAAAGGCCATATATGACAAAGCCACAGCTAACATCATACTCAGTGGTGAAAAACTAAAAGCCTTTTCATCAAGATCAGGAACAAGACAAGGATGCCCACTCTCACCACTTTTATTCAACATAGTATTGGTGGTCCTAGCCACTGCAATCAGACAAGCTAAAGAAATAAAAGTTATCCAAACTGGTAAGGAGAAAGTAAAATTATTTGCAGATGACATGATACTATATAGAAAACCCTAACTGCTCCACAAAAAAAACATCAGAACTAATAAAGGAATTCAGTGAAGCTGCAGGATACAAAATCAACATACAGAAAGTTATTGTATTTCTATATACTAATAGCAGAAAGAGAAATTAAGAAAACAATACTATTTACAATTGCATTGAAAAGAATAAAATACCTGTGAGTAAATTTAACCAAGCAGGTGAAAGACCTGTACTCTGAAAAATATGTCATTGATGAAAGAAACTGAAGACAACATGAATAAATGGAAAGATTTTCCATGCTCATGGATTGGAAGAACTAATATTGCTAAAATGTCCATACTACCCAAAGTAATCTCATATTCAATGCAATCCTTATCAAAATACCAATGGCAATTTTCACAGAACTAGAGCAAAAAATCCTAAAATTTGTATGGAACAACAAAAGACCCTGAATATCCAAAGTAAGCTTGAGACACAATGGAATATTATTCAGCCATAAGAAGGAAACAAATCCTACCATTTGCAACAACATGGATGGAGCTAGAGGGTATTATGCTCAGTGAAATAAGCCAAGCCGAAAAAGACAAGTATCAAATGATTTCACTCATATGTGGAGTATAAGAACAAAGAAAAAAACTGAAGGAACAAAACAGCAGCAGACACACAGAACCCAAGAATGGACTAATAGTTACCAAAGGGAAAGGGACTGGGGAAGATGGGTGGCGAGGTAGGGATAAGGGGGAAAAAGGGGCATTACGATTAGCAGATGTAATGTTGGGGGGGCACGGGGAGGGCTGTACAACTCAGAGAAGACAAGTAGTGATTCTATAGCATCTCACTACACTGATGGACAGTGACAGTAATGGGGTTGGTGGGGGGGACCTGATGAAGGGGGTAGTTTAATAACCATAATATTGCACATGTAATTGTAGATTAATGATACCAAAATAAATTATTAAAAAAAAAGTAAGCTTGAGAAAGAAGAACAAAACTGAAGGTATCATGCTTCCTGATTTCCAACTATTCTACAAACCTATAATTATCAAAACAGTATGATACTGGCACCAAAAAAGACACATAGATCAATGGAACAGACCACAGTCCTCAGGAATAAACCCACACTTGTATGTTCAATTAATATGACAAGAGGCAAGAATACACAATGGGGAAAAGACAGTCTCTTCAATAAATGGTGTTGGGGAAACTGGACAGCTACATGCCAAGAATGAAACTGGACCACTGTCTTATACCACACACAAAAATAAACTCAAAGTGGATTAAAGATTTAAATGTGAGACCTGAAACCATAAAACTCTTAAAAGAAAACATACTCAGTAAACTTCTGAACATCAGCATTAGCAGTTTTTTCTGTTTTTGTCTCCCCAGGAAAGAGAAATAAAAACAAAAATAAACAAGTGGGACTATATCAAACTAAAAAGCTTCAGTAAAAGAAAAAGGCAGTCTACTAAGTGGGAGAATATATTTGCAAATGAATATGTCCAATAAGGGGTTAAAATCCAAAATATATAAGGAACTCATATAAGTCAACACCAAAAAAACACAAAAATTCCATTAAAAAATGGGCAGAGGACATGAATAGACATTTTTCCAAAGAAGACACACAGATGGACAAGAGACACTTGAAAAGATGCTCCACATCACTGAATGAATCATCAAGGAAATGCAAGTCAAAACCACACTGAGATATCATTTCACACCAATTAGAATGGCTAGTATCAAAAAAGACAAGAAATAACAAATGTTGGCAAGGATGTGGATAAAAGGAAACCGTCGTGCACAGTTGATGGGAATGTAAATTGCTGTAGTCACTATGGAAAACAGTGTGAAGGTTCCTCAAAAAATTAAAAATAGAAATACTGTATGACCTAGTAATTCTTCTTCTGGTTATTTACCTAAAGAAAACAAAAACACTAATTTGAAAAGATAAATGAACATCTATGTTTATTGCCACATTATTTGCAATAGCCAAGATATGGAAGCAACCAAAGCATACATCAACAGACGAATGGATAAAGAAGATGTGATACAAATATACAACGGAATATTACTCAGCCATAAAAAAGAATGAAATCTTGTCATTTGCAACAATGTGGATGGATCTCAAAGGTATTATGCCAAGTGAAGTACTTCAGAGACAGACAAACATCATATGATTTCACTTATATGTGGGATCTAAAAAAAGACAAACAAAACAGAAACAGACTCATAAACACAGAGAACAAACAGGGAATTGCCATAGGGAAATGAGGTTGGGGGATGGAAAAAATAGGTGAAGAGGATAAAGAGGTACAAACTTCCAATTAAAATAAGTCATAGGATGAAAAAATACATCACAGGGAATATAGTCAATAATATTACAGTATCTTTGTATGGTGACAGATGGTAACTACACTTACCATGCATACTTTGTAATGTACATAATTGTTGAATCAATATGTTGTATGCTTGAAACCAATATAATATTGTATATCAACTATACATCAATTTTAAAAAGTCATACTCTCATCTTTTTCGAAAGGGTAAGTGGAAAATCATGTGGCAGTTAGCTTAACTGTTTACTTATTAAACTCCCCACTTTGTCGCCCAGATATGCTCCCTCCTGTCATTGTGCCTTCTTCTTTTATGTTTGTGTGTGTGTTTTAAATATCTAGGAAAGCTTTATGCAGTTTACCTACCCTTGCTATTGTGCTTTCTTTCTCAGACCTTTCACAGTATGTTTGTAATTTTCTGACATTTCATTCTGATGGGGGCTTCATCTGGGAGGATATATAATGATGGAGAGTCTCTGTAAAGCCAATATGGTTTTCATTTAACAAATGATTACCAAGAACTTACTCTGAGCCTGGTACTATTCCAGCACAAGAAATACACAGAGGAACAGAACAAACAAAACCTCTGCTCTGATAACCTTATACAGAATCTTGTATTCTATTGCAGGAGATAAACAATAAAATAAATAAGCTAAGGATTAATGTATATTTAAATGTACTCAATGCTATAGAGAAAAGTAAATCAGGAAAGGGGCATGGAATGCAATGTTCAACAGCCTCATTAGGAATGGCTCTGAGTATGAGAATATCCAGGGGAAAAGTATTCCAGATAGAAGACCATTGCAAAAGCACTGGGGTATGAGCATACCTGTTGTACTCCAGGAGTAGTAAATAGGTCAGTGGGGCTGCATGGAGTGAGAGGGATGCAGGAAGAGGTGTAGGAAGTGATGTCCTAGAAGTGAGGAGGGTGGGGAGGAAAGGCAGATAGTGTAAGGTCTAATAGGTGACTGTAAGGACTTTGTCTTTCATTCTGAAACTCTTTTCAGCTATTGGAAGGTTCTGAGCCGAGAATCACTCTCACTGATGTCTGAAGAATAGACTGCTGAGGCACAAGACCAAAAGCCAGGAGAATCAGAAGGCTATGATGATCTGAGTTGCATCACCCTCAAATTCATTTATTGAAGTCCTAACTGCCAATACTTTACAATGTGACTGTATTTGGAGATAGGATCTTTACAGAGGAAATGAAGTTAAAATGAAGTCATCAGGGTGGTCCTCCATCCAGTATGACTGGTGTCCCTATAAAAAAAAAAACTGGACACAGATATATACATATATGGAGGGAAAACTGTGAAAACACAAAAGAAGATGACTTAAGCATGAACAGTTTTTTCCTGGACACATCTCCTCAGGCAAGGGACAAAAGATCAAAAATGAACAAGCAGGACTACATTAAACTAAAAAGCTTCTGTATAGCAAAGGGCACCATCAGCAAAACCTACAGTACAGGAGAATATATTTGCAATCAGTTTATCTGATAAGGGTTAACATCCAAAATATATAAAGAACTCATATGTTTCAACACCAAAATCACAAACAATCTGATTAAAAAATGGGCAGAGACAGAGAAGGAAGAGAAGTAGTGACTCTATAGTATCTTACTATGCTGATGGATGTGACTATAATGGGGTATGTGGTGGGGACTTGATACTGGGAGGAATCTAGTAACCACAATGTTGCTTATGTGATTGTATATTAATGATACCTTAATAAAAAAAAATGGGCAGAGGACCTGAACAGACATTTCTCCAAAGAAGAAATATAAATGGCCAACAGGCACGTGAAAAGATGCTCCACCTTGCTAATTGTCAGAGAAACGAAAATCAATGAAGTATCACCTCACACCAGTTAGAATGGCCACTATCCAAAAGACAAGAAATAACAAGTGTTGGCGAGGATGTGGAGAAAAGGCAGCCCTCTTACACTGTTGGTGGGAATATCAATTGGTGCAGCCACTGTGGAAAGCAGTATGGAAGTTCCTCATAAAACTAAAAATAGAAATACCATATGACCCATAATTACACTTCTAGGAATTTACCTGAAGAAAACAAAATCCCTGATTTGAAAAGATATATGCACCCCTATGTTTATTGCTACATTATTTGCAATAGCCAAGATACGGAAGCAAACTCAGTGTCCATCAACAGATGAATGGATAAAGAAGATGTGGTACATATACATTATAGAATATTATTCAACCATAAAAAAAAAGAAATCCTGCCATTTGCAACAACATGGATGGACCTAGAGGGCATTATGCTAAATGAAATAAGCCAGGTGTAGAAAGACAAATACCATATGATTGATTTCACTTATCTGTGGAATACAAAAACAAAACAGAACAGCAACAGACTCATAGACACTGAGAAATGACTGGTGTTTACCATGGGGGAGGGAGGGATAGATGGGTGGGGAGGGGGCGAGGGATAAAGGGGCACAAAAATTCTCAATCATAGTATATATTGGTCACTGGGATAGTACAGCATGGATAATATAACCAATGATTCTGTAACATCTTCTATGCTGACAGATGGTAATTGCAATAGTGGGGTGAGGATTTAATAATATGGGTAACTGTTGAACCACTGTGTTGTACCCTTGAAATCAATATAAGATTGTATATCAACTATACTTCAATTAAAAAAACACAAAGCAAGAAAAAAAGGATTGACTACCCACAAGCCAAGAAAGAGAAGCCTCAGGAAAAAACAACTCTGCCGACACGTGGAACTCAGATTTCTCGCCTCTAGACTTGTGAGACAGTAAATTTCCATTGAGCCATCTACTCTGTGGTACTTGTTAGGGCAGCCCTAGCAAATGAGGCCATTACAATCATCCACGTTAGAGATGAAAGTGGTGGCACTGAACGTTTGACAAGTGATCAAACTCTGCACATGTTTTGAAGGTAGAACCAACAGCATTTGTTGAAAGTTCTGAATTAGGGTGTGAGAGAAGAAGAGGGGTGAGAGATGAGTCCATGGTTTTTGCAAGAAGGTGGAAGTTACTACTAATTGAAATTGGCAGGAGTGTAAGAAATCAGCAGTTTGGGATGGAAGTACAGGAGACTTTTTTGAGATATTTTGCATTTGAATCTCTGCTAGACATTCAAGATGTTATCTGGGAAGTTGAGTATGTGACTTTTGAGTACAGGGTAAAGGTCTAGAACAGACACCTACCTTTGGGAGTCAGGAGCATATAGATGATATTTAAAGCCAAAAGAGATAGATGAGAATGATTGTAAATGGAAAAGGAAATCCTTGGAATGAACAATAAAGTATGCTTTTTAAATCATATGACAAGCTCTCTTAAATCTCACAAACAGTTCAGAAAGGTAATGTGTCAAACCAGAAAAATTACTTACTCCATTAAGAATATGAAGGCTTATAGTCTTATATAAAGAAAAAAGTCAGTCATCAGTGCAGCAGTTTGCATTGTGAACTTGAGCTAACAGTTCAACTGAACATCAAAGAAACGTTTGCTTCGCACCAGGAGGGGAGATTTCACATTCATTAGCTTCCTTGAATAATGTGTCTTCTGACAGGAAGGAGCCTATCAGCCACAGTGATAACACTGGATGAAGTAATACTTTTAGGGAAGCTCCCTTTTCCCCATTTTTAATCTTTTGTGCATGTTCTGAAATGTTACTTTTAATTTTACAAGTAAAATTCGTTGTGAAGTAATCCATTTCTTCCAAATTTTTTAAAATTCTAATTGGAGAATGAATCCTTTTAAATTTGTCATATTTCTTTGTCAAGTTTAAATCTACTTTTTACTTAAACTATTTTAAAAGTCAGCATGTATTCCCTACAGAAAATACAGCAAACTCCACTCCAGAAATATTTATCTTAGGGTTCATGGAATATATCAGTCTATATGGCATTTCCCAAGAAGAAAAAAGTAGCTACTAGCAAGCAACTTTGCTGCAACCCTTAAAAAGTTGCTACCTTCTGTTCTAAAACATACAGAATCATTATCATGCATAATGAATAATTATTAGATAAATGTTAATAAAACAAAAGGGTTAGAATATGTTAATATAGAAGCATATTATGTTAGGCCGTTATAAAGATGAAAGTTTTTATAATGACACATATAAATTTATAATGATACATACATAAAATTGCAACATGGCAAATATTATTTGATGATATCCAAATAAATAATGAATGACCTCCCTGTGTGCGAGTTAAATACTCTTTCCAATTTTCAGTTCAGTGGTTTGGTTGAAACCTGGAATGGATAAGGATAAACTAAATTCACAACCCAAGTGACCTGAAATGCTGCATTTTCAAAAAACAAAAATTTTAAATATCTTGACCCAATTGTATTTTCCACTTCTTTGCCTCTATTTTCCCCAAATATATTTATTTTTAATAATACTTAATATTCCAAGCACATAAAAATGTTTTACAAGTATACAGGGTTTGGCTTAAAATAAACAGAGCTGGCTGTCACAGCTCTGATCTCTAGAACAAAGGTACAATTACCTTCTCTTCAAGCAAGTGAGATTAGCCCCAACACATGACACCTAGAGTATGCTGGGAGAAAAGATGGTTTGGTTGCCTTCTGTTCCTTTTTTTAAATATATATATATACATTTTTTAATTTTGGTATCATTAATGTACAATCACTTGAACAACATTATGGTTACTAGACCCCCTATTATCAAGTCCCCCCCACAAACCCCACTACAGTCACTGTCCATCAGCGTGGTAAGATACTGTAGAATCATTACTTGTCTTCTCTATAAATACTGCCTTTCCGCGTCCCCTGCCGCTGCATTATGTGTGCTAATTGCCTTCTGTTCCTTTAAGACTTACATTTTCTTCCTGAAAATAATTTGGGAATTTAGGAAGGAAGACTAACTCCATAGCTGTAATCTTCATATGATACTTTTGTACAGGCATTAGAGGCCAAAAGCTGATTAAAATTGCTCACAGAAAGTATTAACTTTTGGGTCATTATGTGGGGATCTATGTCACCACTGGAATATTAACCATTTTCAGGTTAGGAATATCATAATGCACTCTTAAATTTATCCACATGGTGTTGCCTGAGCAAAACCACTAAATTAAAAACTAGGGACTTCAGAGCTAATATACCTCCTTTTGGTATAATTTGTAATGAGGGAGTACTGTAGGCACATGGAAGATAGAAAACACATGATTTCCTGTCACCTTATCCACTCCAGGTTTCAACCAAACCACTGAAGTGAAACTTGGAAGGAGTATTTAACTTACACAGTCCCATGTGAGACAGATACTCTCACCTTATAGTTCTGGGGATAGCAGCTTAATTTAAAGAGAATACAGTGATCTGACAGAATAGCTGTGCCAGCAAAAACTGGCACCCAGCTGCTTTGGTCTTCCTTTCCAGGGGCTCTACTTTCCTATCTCTGCTATTCTGACATCTCTGAGAAAACTGCTGAGCTCAGAAGATAAAGAGAAAGCACACACACACAGTGCTGTGAAGTACATAAAATATTAAGAGCGTTCTGCCTCAAATATCACACTTACCAGTTTGAAAAGCAGTGATGGTGGTGCAAGTGTTCAAATGTGGCCGTGGAGCTGGTGGGAGAAGGAAAAATCCACGTAGGTTGAATCCAAGAAAAAAAAAGAGGCAGGGCTAAACACAGGACCCTGGGGGCCAGTTCAAAAATAATGCATGTGGTCAGGCAGTAGAATGTCAGAGCTACACAGCCAGCCTTTTATGGCCAAGAAGGCAGACAAATATAGCAGCAAATAGGGAGGGTAGTCCTAAACCAAGAGGAAGAGAGGGACACTGGCAGGTAGCTTCCTTAGTAATGTAAGTCCATTAATGCCAATCAATGGATCTGGCCTGATTAAACCAAATGTAGAATTTTTATTTGGCTATAAGAACTATTTTTTAGTATCGCTTTATCATTGGATATTTAAAAGCGTAATGGAAAGAGTGGTTTGTGTTGAGAGCTAAAAATAGGATGTAGTAATCTGATTCCCAAAGTGGACTTCATGGAATTTTAATGCTAAGATATGGTTCAGGGTGTGCTATTCATAACACATGTATAGTATATTTAAAAGACACAAGGTGACAAAAGAACTTAAGGCTAACTAAAGGCAAAACAAGTTAGAAATGGGTTACAGTGGTGGCAATTTTGGCCTGAGTACATGCATTTACCGTTTCTCTCATTTCAGGGGAATTTACAAAGTCACAGCTTCAAGTTTGAAAATATGAATCTCTATTCATTAACTAAAGCCTTTGAGAAGCAATCTACTTATCTTTCCTAAAGTCAGAATAAGGCCAGTCTAACAAGCAACTCTTTTTCTTTGTTTTTTAGACTATATAACAAATTAAGAGGTGGTACAATCTACTGGTTAGAGCCTGCACGTTGGCCTCAGACCAGACCTAGATTGCTGGCCATCATTGGCACTATATAGCCTTGCAACTTAAAGCAATTTATTTCTCCTCCTAAACTTTATTTCCCTCTGTATAAAATGAGGATAATAATATCCAAATTATGGGACTGTTTTGGAGGTTAAATGTGATAATGCAGATAACGTACTTCATCCAGTGATTGCCACATAATGCTCAGTAAACATCAACTATTATTAATGATAATAATAATTTAAAAGCTCATGTTCCGATTATATGTATTAAGCAGGTGATGTTCTGACATGATACTACAGTGATATTATACCAACTGAATACAGATTACTTGTATCTATCAAAACACCGAACAGACACAATACTGTAGTTTACTTTCTAATTGCTTTCTCAATAATAACTACAGTTAATATTGTTAAGGACTTATTAAGTGACAGGCACTTTACATAAATGATCTCATTTAATTCTCATAATACCAGGCAAGGTAGGTATAGAATCTCCATTATATGGCCAAAGAAATTAAGGACTCTAGAGGCCAAGTTATTTGCCAAAGATAACACAGCTTGTAAATGACAAATGCAATTCATTCACAGATACTTGGATTCCAAAGCCCATGCACTTTTGTCATGCATGGCTGTATCCTCCAGTGATATGTTGTTTATTAAGAAACTAGATATTTTGAAATGGTTTTTCAAGTGCAATATAAGTCTCCACTCATCAGCTTCTGATTTACCCCAAGCATCAGCTTCTGATCTACCCCAAAAATGTAAAAGAATGTAATACACTTAGTCCTGATACAATTTCCTGGTAAAATTCAATGCGGCATTTCTTTCTCTACATAAACCTCCTGTTAGTGTGCATATGTACATTTTAGCTATATGGAAGCCATCTGAGAATTTTCCAAGCTTTATGTTCCCTAAGCACCCACTTGTTCTTTGAAACTCCAATACAGAATGGCAGTGGTTCTGAGTTTTATCCACCATTGACTGGAATGGTTCCCAGTGAGCTGTTTCTCTAGAGAATATGGTAAGTTGTTTTAAATATTCTCAAAGCATCATACACTGTGATCAAGTGGGATTTATTCCAGGGATGTAAGGATGGTACAATATTCAAAAATCCATCAAAATCATCCATTACATCAACAAAAATAAGACAAAAATCACATTATCATCTCTATAGATGCTGAAAAAGCATGTGACAAAATTCAACATCAATTCATGATAAAAACTTTCAACAAAATGGGTAGAGAGGGCAAGTACCTCAATAATAAAGGCCACATACAACAAACCCACAGCCAACATCACACTTAATAGTGAAAAGCTGAAAGCTTTTCCTCTAAGATCGGGAACAAGACAAGGATGCTCACTCTCCCCACTTCTATTCAACATAGTACTGGAGGTCCTAGCCATGGCAATCAGACAACACAAAGAAATAAAAGGCATCCAGATCAACAAGGAACAAGTTAAACTGTCACTGTTTGTAAATGACATGATATTGCACATAAAAAACCCTAAAGAATCCACTCCAAAACTACTAGAACTAATATCTGAATTCAACAAAGTTGCAGGATACAAAATTAATACACAGAAATCTGTTACATTCCTATACACTAACAATGAACTAGCAGAGAGAAATCAGAAAAACAATTCCATTCACAATTGCATCAAAAAGAATAAAATACCTAGGAACAAACCTAATCAAGGAGGTGAAAGACCTATGCCCTGAAAACTGTAAGACACTCTTGAGAGAAATAAGAGAAGACACCAATAAACGGAAAGCTATCCCATGCTCCTGGATAGGAAGAATTAATATTGCCAAAATGGCCATCCTGCTTAAAGCAATCTACAGATTCAGTGCAATCCCTATCAAAATACCTACAGCATTCTTCAATGAACTAGAGGAAATAGTTCTAAAATTCATATGGAACCACAAAAGACCCTGAGTAGCCAAAGCAATCCTGAGAAGAACAAAGCTGGGGGGATTATGCTCCCTGACTTCAAGCTCTACTACAAAGCCACAATAATCAAAACAGTTTGGTACTGGCACAAGAACAGACCCATATCAGTGGAACATAATAGAGAACCCATATATAAACCCACACATCTATAGTCAATTAATATATGATAAAGGAGCCATGGACATACAATGGGGAAATGACAGTCTCTTCAACAACTGGTAAGATTAGACAGCTATATGTAAGAGAATGAAACTGGACTACTGTCTAGCCCCATACACAAAAGTAAACTCGTAATGGATCACAGACCTGAAACCATAAAACTCTTAGAAGAAAGCATAGGCAGAACTCTCTTGAATATAAACATGAGCAACTTTTTCATGAATATATCTCTTCAGGCAAGGGAAACAAAAGCAAAAATGAACAAGTGGGACTACATCAAACTAAAAAGCAAAGGACACCATCAGTAGAACAAAAAGGCATCCTAGAGTATGGGAGAATATATTCATAAATGACATATCCAATAAGGGGTTAACATCTAAAATATATAAAGAGCTTATATGCCTCAACACCCCCAAAAAATAACCCAATTAAAAAATGGGCAGAGGATCTGAACAGACACTTTTCCAAAGAAGAAATTCAGATGGCCAACAGGCACATGAAAAGATGCTCCACATCGCTAATCATCAGGGAAATGCAAATTAAAACCACAATGAGGTATCACCTCACACCAGTTAGGATGACCAACAACCAAAAGACAAGCAACAACAAATGCTGGTGAGGATGTGGAGAAAGGGGAACCCTCCTACACTGCTGGTGTGAATGTAAATTAGTTCAACTATTGTGGAAAGCAATATGGAGGTTCCTCAAAAAACTAAAAATAGCAGTAGCATTTGAGACCTGTGAATTCCACTCCTAGGAATTTACCCAAAGAAAATAACTTCTCAGATTCAAAAAGACATATGCACCCCTATGTTTACTGCAGCACTATGTACAATAGCCAAGATATTGAAGCAACCTAAGTGTCCTCTAGTTGATGAATGGAAAAAGAAGATGTGGTCCATATACACAATGGAATATTATTCAGCCATAAGAAAAAAACAAATCCTATCATTTGCAACAACATGAATGGGTCTAGAGGGTTTTATGCTCAGTGAAATAAGCCAGACAGAGAAAGACAAGGACCAAATGGTTTCACTCATCTGTGGAGTATAACAACAAAACAAAACTGAAGGAACAAAACAGCAGCAGACTCACAGAACCCAAGAATGGACTAGTGGTTACCAAAGGGAAAGGGTCTGAAGAGGGTGGGTGTGAAGGGAGGGAGAAGGGGATTAAGGGGTATTATGATTAGCACACATAATATAGGGGTGCACGGGGAAGGCAGTATAGCCCAGAGAAGACAAGTAGTGACTCTATAGCATCTTGCTATGCTGATGGACAGTGACTATAATGGGGTATGTGGTAGCGACTTGATAATATGGGTGAATGTAGTAACTACAATGTTGCTCATGTGAAACCTCCAAAATATTGTATATCAATAAGAAAGGGAAGGAAGGAAAGAAGGAAGGAACTAGTGGTTACCAAAGGGAAGGGGTTGAGGATGGTGGGTGGGGAGCGAGAGAAAGGGGATTAAGGGGAACTGTAATTCACAATCACAATATAGGTAGGTCGCAGGGAAGGCAGGACAGCACAGAGAAAACATGTAAT
This sequence comes from Smutsia gigantea, assembly GCA_032199065.1. NCBI lineage: Eukaryota > Metazoa > Chordata > Mammalia > Pholidota > Manidae > Smutsia > Smutsia gigantea. Next base: position 118,401 of record JAVSCE010013239.1, read on the forward strand.
GACTCTATAGCATCTTACTACGCTGATGGACAGTGACTGCAATGCAGGGGAGGTGAGGACTTGATAATATGCGTGAATGTTGAAACCACAATGCTGTTCATGTGAAACCTCTGTATATCAATGATACTTTAATAAAAATAAATAAATAAATAAAATGAGATATCGTAATACTAGCTAATATTCAATGACCATTTATTATATATACCAAGCATTAATGTTAACTGCTTTATAGTATCTTATTTAATCATCACACACACAAAAACATTTATGGATCATGAAATTGAGATTTAAAGTGATTAATATTCTTGAAGTCACACAACTAGAGCATGCCAGAGGATTCCAACCCAGTTCCGATCAAGATGTACAAGCTAAAAAATCAATACATTAAAAATATTTACTGAAATTTGAATAACTGTTAGGAATGCAAAATTGAGAGACGTACATGCACACTTGTCAAAAACTAAAATATTATCATTTATTCATTGACATTCAGGATCCTAGTGAAAGCCAGAGTTTACCTCAAACAAATATAAAGTAACATTAGACAAAAGATCGTGAACTGAACCCAGTCTCATCTCCTAAGTGATCTTTCTGCTGTAGCATCATCTGGCTTCAGCCTTTTCTAAGAACATACTTATCTAAAATATAAGTATCCAGATAATAAATTACATCTTATGGTGCACTGCATAATCAAACTAAAATTAAAGAAGAAAAATGTAGTTGGGCTCATAAAAATCTATTACTGTGATTTAATCATGATACCCTAATGGATGTATAATCATTCTCTCAATTACTCTTATTTAATCATAATGTCCTTATAGATGTATAATTATTCCAAAAACTTAATGGAATACTAAACAGCTGTTAATTTCAAGTTTCCCAGAAAACCATCTAACGCAAAATACTTTTTAAAAGTGTGTAATTGTAAAGGTTTGGAAATTTCAGAAAATATTTGCTTCCAGAATTATGGTTTTTTAAAAAAGTAGTTGCAGCCGCTCTTAAAAGTGTAAGATTATTTTTTTAATAAAGGTGAAGTGGTGAGTTTTACTCATAGTAGTGTATCCCAAAAGCCAAAATAAATGTATAAATTATATTAGCCACCTAGCAATTTTTGTTTTGTAGTAGAAGAGGAAATAGCAGCTAATCATATTTAATGCATGAAGGAATAAACAAAGAGGCTTTTTAAGAAATGAAATGTAAACAAAACAAACAAAAACTAAGATTTTTTTAAGTTGCTGGTTTTGGTTAATGAATATAAGCCATGCATCAACAATTTAGAAAATGAGCATCTCCTGAAAACCTACTAATGTGTCAGGCACCTATGGTCCAGAGGTGGCTAACTCATGTCCTCAAAGTAGCCACCGTATAGATCTGTAGACCAAGTTGGGCAATTATTTTAAAATAGCTATGGTACCAAGTGGTAGATGAAATGATGAAATAATGAATACAGTACAAAAGGATGATGTGATTGTTGTATCCGTACAAAGCAAAGCAAAAAGAATCCCTTGACTTTAAAAGATAGGAGTTAAAGGAGCAAATCTAACAGATCCCTCGTTGCCCACCTCTTATGCAAAGCACTATGCTAGTTGCAAGGAAGCAAAGGGGACTGACACAGGTCCTGTGGTCAAGGATTTCCAAAATCAAAGCTATATTTCTCCAATGCAGATGCTTTGGACAAAAATAAATGCTTATCTAGACTATTCAGTGACCTCTTTTAAGTCATCAATTAGTTGTATCCTTCTGATCTTAGAATTGCCTAATTGGCAAAAAAAAAAACTATATATGTCATTTGGCATCTAGTCCTGTTGTTCAGAGCTGTTCTGACACCATCTCACCTCTCTGAAGCTCTATTTTCTCATCTATAAAATGAAGAATTTGAACCAAATGATTGCTGAGGTGCTTTCTGGCTCTAATAACCATGCCATAAAATGCAAAAAAGTAGCTCTTCTGTTTTTGCCTTGCTTATAAGCTTATTAGCAACATCCTACATGGATCAATTTGGGAGGAAATAAGATGAACCCTTGCTCCAAAAAGTTTGCTTTTGCCTGCTAGCTCATGTCTGAAATGCTCTCTCCTGAGAGTGTCATTTTATTACTTTAATCCTTATTATACTTGAAAATAATCCAGAAAGATGTGTCTGCATGTTATCAGTTAAGTCTTTGTTTGATGGGCCAGTCTCAGGATTTGTTATGAGATCAGGAGGAGGAAGGTGGAATAAGGGGGTTGCAGAGGTTTAGGACTCTTAGCAGCAGCCAAATTTCATCAGTTATTAAATGAACTAGAACTAAACTAGATGAACTAGATCCAGATTTTAAATTAGAGGTAGTTCTAATTTTGCCTGTATTTGGGTAATGCAAAATTAAGCCAATGCAGTTAATGCCTTGCATCAGAACCTATAGACTATGAGGGATCCATGTGCGCTCCTGCCCAGGATGGGGGCTGGTGAGAATTGCTGGGGACAACAGCCTGGTTCTGGGAAAGGACACCCCTGCAATGGCACACTGCTGGCAGAGAGCTGGTGGGATAAGGCCCCAATGGTACTTAGAGTCCCACCAACCTCCCTGTCCTCCAGACTACACTCTAGGCTACATGGAAACACAAACATAATTCCACAGTGGCCTTGGTTTCCTGTGGAATGCTGAAGAGTGGAATTTCTATTCTTTACCAGTTGCCCTATCTCTTTCTCTCCTCTCCTCAATTCTCTCCCTCATCAGAAGAACCTTCACCTTGCTTATCTAAACCCTCTTCCTCTGCAGGAACAGGGAGGGAAGGCCTTTAGTCATTAAGGTGCACCCAGCCCTAAGACTGTTGGGTAATTGGAAAAGACTGATAAAATGCCTCCCTATAAATATTAGGAGAGGAGGATAGCAAGTGGGAGAGTGATCTTGGCCTTGCCCAGAGAACCCAGAACCAAGGCTTGGCACCCATTTTCCTGGACTGCCCCTTTTGGAGGTGAAGGAGGGCAAAACTCAGTATGAATGAGCAGCATCCTAAACGTCAATCATGTTCTAAGTGCTAGCTGAGCCTTAACCACCTTTAATATATCCCAGGATAATGGAAAGTTGACTGTGACTATGGATTAACCCTAATCCACAGCCTCCTCTCAGCATTCCCCCTCGTACCCATTACTCACATTAATGAAGTGTCAGCATGTTACATCAAAGAACTGGTCAGGCAGCCAAGGCTGGTCAATTTTTTTACCTTTCTATGATCTGCTAGGATCTTTGTATGAACTGGACTAAAATATTGCCCTTTCATTATTCATTAATACTTGTCAATAAATGCTATATTTGAATTTCCAGAAATATGATAAAATTCAAAAATCTGACATTTTGAGAAGAAAGATGGCCCAATCAGTATGTCAGACAATGGTATTAGCAACTAGAACTAGAACCAAAATAACAATTCATGAAACTATCCAATTCTAACCCTAGTAGATATATTATAGGGGATTTGCCAAAGATCTATGGAAAGTTGTAGTTCATTCATTCATTAGCACTAAGGGTGTGTTGTCTGATAAAGACTGGGTATAGACTAAGATGTGCTGTAGTAACCTGGGCACTAGAACTGAGTGCCAGAATTAGGGCTGCAGCTATGGAACGAGTGAGAACATGTTCAAGCAAAGAGCATTGTCCTCTTCTACTTAAAAACCTTCAATGGCTCCTTACTGCCTGCTTGTTCCAAGTTGCCCTCCTTTGCACAGCATAAAGGGATCTCTGTCACCTGAACCTGCATAATCCCATGCCTCTCCACTTTCCTTCTTGCCTCCTGAGTTCCAACCACAGGAAATTGTACTTCCACAAACACCAGGTAAAATGCTTCACTCAGTTCCTTCACACCTGCTGCTCCTCTCTACTCCACTCTCCCCTTATCTGTGCCCAGCACATGCACATTTCTTCATTTTTTTAACTCCCAGTCCTTTATGCCATCTCCTCCTGGAATACTTCCCTAATCCCATAGGAATGACAAGTCCTTCATACTATATGTAAATTGTATGTTCACTTTTCTGTCTCCTTCTGTATCATAAGTTACTTGATGGCAGGAAGGGAATCTTCTAAGTATTCCCAGTACCTAGCATAGCTCCCGACACATAATAGGCATTGAATAAATAATTGCTGAACAGAGAAAAGTGGAAAATACAGTGTAGATAGACTCCTTAGACTTAAGGACTACTTAAAGATGGGAACAAATAAAGGCTATGAGTCAGTGTGGCCAACTATCAACTGATCAGCTGCTGGAGTTCCTCTTCCCTGTGAGCAGGTCAGAAGCTGATGGATGGATTTTAGGAGTAGCCAATTCTCTATCTAAGCCCAGAAGCCTACCTGTGCCTATAGTCCTAGAGAGCTTTAGGTTAGTATTAGAAAGTTAAGACCCACACACCATTTTCTAACATTTTTTCTGTCTACCTACTTTTCTGTCTATTCATAAATAGATGTCTGGAGTGATATTCATCCAATGTCAATAACTCCCAAATGGTGAGGTATTTTCTTTTTTTTTCTTGTTTATATTTTTTTCTCTTTTTAAAATATAGTGTTGAGAGAATTGTAAAGACATACAATGGCATATTTTTCAGCCTTACAAAGTGAAATCCTGATACTTGCTACAGCACGGATGAACTCTGAAGACAATATGCTAAGTGAAGTAAGTCAGATGCAAAAGGACAAATATTGTATAAGGTACCTAAAGTACTCAAATTTATAGAGACAGAAAGTAGAATGGTGGTTACAGCGGCTGGAAGGAAAGGGAATGCAGAGCTGGTGATCAGTGGGTAGAGTTTCAATATGGGATAATGAAAAATTTCTAGAGGTGGGTGGTGGTGATGGATACACAACATGAATGCATTTAATGCCACTTAAAGATGTTTAAAATGGTAGATTTTATGTTAAGTATATTTTACCACGTACTCACAAAATAACTATGAAGAGTCAGAGATTTTACCCTGCCTGCAAGGTAACAAGGTAGGCTGCTACAGTTTCATGGATGCTAACAAGACATGAGACTCCTGGGTCAGAATCAAAGGACTTTATTACCCATAGCAAGAGCAGAAGCCAGATCATCAGCATATTCTTCACTGGGAGGCCAACCTGCAATTCCCATAGGGCAACATGAAGAGGACCAGGTGACCCCTGCACAACGGTTGCATTACAAAAAGAAACACTGAGCTCAGGGAACCTGAACATTTTATAATGAGCATTAAGCATACTTGCCCTTTGCTCCAGAGGCAGACATTCTCTTTATTATGCTGGAGAGTAAGTATGCCTGCCTTTTGCCCTGGAGGGAGATGCTTTCTCTGTCTTCAAATACTGTTCACTACACAAACATCCCTGAAAAGAATCTGGAACAAGGGGAAGCCAGAACCTTGCTTGTGAGACGTGCAGACACTTGACAGACATATGGAGAAGTGTCTCCTGACAATCAACATATGTTATTTTTATAAAACCAATAAAGTTTTTTTTTCTTTTTATAAAGGGAGAACCAAACTGAAGAATATATATGAATCTCCAGTTTAAATTTATTTTTCATTTCTTTTTAACAATTTATAGAAATACACTTTCCATACCACAAATTCATCCATTATGAGTGAAATTCAATGAGTTTTAGTAATTATATACAGTTGGGCAACCATCACAAAAATCCAGTTTTAAAATATTTCCATCATGAGACATTCCCTTACACCAGTTTGCAGTGAATTGTTGGTCCCATCCACAGCCTAGACAACCACTGACCTGCTTTTCTCTCTATATATAGTTTAGTTTTTTCTAGCATTTTCATACAAATGGAATCCTACGCTATGTAGTTTTCTGTGCCTGGGGTTCACTCAGCAAGATGTTTCTGAGATAGGTCCATGTTAATGCATGATTCAGCAGCTGTTTCTGTTTATTGCTGAGAAGTATTCATCTGAAAGACACACCATGTTTTGCCCTCCCATTCATCAACTAATGGACTTTGCATTGTGTCCAATTTGGGGCTATTATGATAATGCTATCTTTAATTTTTAAAACTATTTTTCTTATATGGTTAACCAAATTTGGTGTGACAGATAACACTGACCAAAAAGTATTGATATCTAACACTCACACAGTACTTGCTTTTTGCCAGGTGGTATTGTAAATATTTATATGTATAAAATATTTTTATTTTTATCAATAAAAATATTCCGGGTTTTTTGTTTATTTCATTGTTTATTATTTCCTCACAACGATCTATACAATAGGTACTACTATTATTATTATACCCTTTTCACTGAGGAGAAAACTCAGTAACTTTCTCCAGGACATACAACTAAAAGGTGTTAGATATTGTGGTAATCATTACACAATATATGTAATTCAAGTCATTATGTTGTACACTTTAAACTTACACAGGTCTGTATGTCAATACATCTCAATAAAACTGTGTGGGGGTTGAGGCGGAGTATTAGTGGGAGAATTCAAATTCAGATAACCCGGATCCCGAGTTCATAAACTTCACCAGTACACAATACTCCCTTATAATTAAAACATACCACTTGTGATAAAATTCTGCAACTTCCTCAATTCTTCTAATAAAGGTATCTACCAGTTTTGCACTTGAGGCAGGTATATGTGTCCAAATATTAATTTGATTATGTACTTATTTCCCTAAGAGTTCCCTTTCCTCCCCAAGTCTACACTAAAGCAGAAACAAAGATGCAAAAACCAAACAAAACTCCAGACTAACCAGTTTCAGACACAAGCTTACAGAGCTGGCTTTTCCTTTCCTGCTCACTAGATAAGCCCTCATGAGCCTAGACAGGAAGCAGCAAAACGCAGGGCCACTGCTAGAATAGAAAAGCGAGGACCAAGAGGAGGGAGGGCTGATCGTCAACCCAGAAGGAAAAGGAACTCTGGTGGAAAGAACAAAGGACTAGAAGAGAGACAAGAAATAATTTATTCTCAAAAGTGAACTCTTGTTAACTATGAAGACATTAAGTTAAGTGTAATAAACCAGTCACAAAGGACACATGTTATATGATTTCATCTATATGAGGCACCTGGGTCAAATTCACAAAGACAGAGGGTAGAATGGTATTTGCCAGAGGCTGGGGCACAGGGTGAGGGAAATGGGGGGAAAGTTTCAGTTGAGAAAAATGAAAAAGTTCTAGAGATGGATGGTGGTGATGGCTGTGCAACAATGTGAATATACTTAATGTCACTGAACTGTGCACTTAAATATGGGTAAGAATGTAAGTTTTATGCTATATATGTTTTACAATTTTTTAAAACCTAGACTCTTCTGATTCATTACTGTTGGGCATGGGCAGCCCGTGGTTCAGCAGTCCTGGGCATTGATAACCCAACCCGCACAATAGAGATGGGAGGCATGGCCACTGTGGGCAGTGGGGCACCGCATGAGGGGAGAACCATGCCCCTCCCAGGGGCGAACCCAACAGTCTCAGTCGGGACTCTCTTGATAAGGGCAGCAAGGGACACACCACTGTCACACTTGTCCTCATCAGTGTGTACACACTACATCCAACCTTGTCCACAGATATCCTTTCAATAGCAATTACTGAATGCATTTGTATTATTCTACCATCACCTGTTATCTAGTCTCTAAATGCTGAGCACAAGGATATTTCCAATTATTCACCAAGGCCAGAATTTAAAACCAGGAATTAGAAGCATCTTCATTTTCAAACCAGCTCTTTTATCACATCTATGTGTGTTCCCCTCACAGGCCTTTTTACTTCTCTGTTTTTTCATAGTTCCCTAATAGAGTGGGACTGGGAAAGTGGTTCTCTTCCCTCCTAGAATCACCTGAGGAACTTTTAAACTGTATTCAGGCTCAGGTCATATTTCAGGACAATTAACTCAGAATCTCTGGGCATGGGGCATGAGTGTTTTTAAGGCTCCTAAGTGATCCTAACACGCAGCCCAGGAGGAAAAACAGTCTCTTTTTTTAGGTCTCTCTCAGTTCTAAAATGATGAAAACCTCTGAATTAAAAAGAGAGCTGTAAATATTTTGTACAAATACAAGTTTTCCTTTTCAATTACCAACTTGGGAAGTATTTCCCCAGAGACGGACTATGAATTAAAGGGTATGTTTTATGAGGTTGCTATTTGGAGTAATTAGGCTAATCTACAATGCCATCTACCAAATATGAATGCACTTTTTCTTCACTGCCACATCAACATTGGAATGTATAATTTTAATTTATTTTAGCAGATTTAACAGATGTAACATATATCTCATAGCTATCTTAAAATGCGTTTTAAAAATTCTCTGTGAGGCTAAACATTTCCTTCAGTGTCAGCTAACTATTTGGTTTTCCTCTTGTGTGATCTGTCTCTTAACCTTTGCCACGGAGACTGATTTTTTTTAGATCATTAGTAATCTGTTAATATAATAATAAATTAAATAGCTACCATCAATTAAGACCTACTGTGTGCTGGATACTATACCATGCTTTATATATATTATTTTATTTTTTACAAAACCCTACAAGGCAGTTATTATTTCCAAGTTATAAATGAGAAAACTAAGGTTCAGACAGATTAGGCAAGTGACCAATGTCACATAGCTAGCAAATAGTACATCTGGGATTTGAACCTAGCTCCCTGTGGTTCTAAAAGTCCATTCTCTTTACTGGACTGGTAAGCACTCAATGCCCGCTCTGCTCACAGCACCTGCTGTTTTGTACTATGGGATTCCTGCTCTCTGACCACAGGTGATGGGCCATTTCAGACCCAAAAGAAACTGATGTACATACTGGCCAGCAACCTACAGTGTACGGCCTGGCCCAAAACGTGAGCCAAGCCAATCACATTCCTCTCTTGAGCATCTGAATTTGAAAATATTCAGTGTCAAAACACTTAAAAGAAGGAGGAAAAGTCAAAAAGGCTGAACCAAGAGATGTCAGGATATATTTGGAGTCACAGAAGCTGAAATTATGAGGGACCAGAAACTAAGGTTAGCAGAGAAAAATGGGTGAAGACATAGTAGACGTGCTGAAGGAAGCACAAGTCCCATCAGAGAACAACCATTTGGCCTATGACAGAAAAACCAAAGAGTCAACCCCTCAAGCTTCCTTCTTCAGCAACTCTCCAGTTTAGATCCAGTTCATGCATATCCCTTAAAAGGTATCCTTTTTCTTGGTCTAGCTGGACTATGCCTCTTTTCCTTGCTATCAGACAAGCCAAAATAAAACTCTTTTTATTAAACAATATTCTGGATGTTAAGATTTTATCTGCCACATTTATCACAGAATGTTTCCATTTCAATTCTTTTTTTGCTTTTTTAAATTCCACTTTGAATTTTATAAAAATGGAACCATAAATCTTATAATCAGTAACACTTTCATGAGTCAAAAACTTATATTTGTGCAAACTACAGTGACAGAAAGCAGATTAGCAGTTGCCAGGGGGTGATGGGGCAGGGGAGTTGGGAGGGATGGATTACAAGTGTGTGTGAGGTAACCTTGGGGGTGAAGGATATGTTCAATATTTTGATTGTGGTAATGATTCCACAAGTGTACACATATCAAAAATTATGACAGTATACATTTTAAATATGTGTAGTTCACTGTATGCCAACGGTACCTTAGTCAACACTATTTTAAAGTTATATTCTTCTCCCCACCTAAAATATTTACACAAATCTATTTCACTCAAATTACTGTGCTTTATACTTAACTAGAACTCACCTACAATTTAATGTGGTATATGTTAGGAGAGATTAATCTAAGTTTATTGTTCTCACTTTTAATATTTTATTTTCAACTATATCTCATACCCAACTATTTCTCTGTTGTTTATTACACTTGGCAAGTCATGTGTTGAGCCCTATAGTTTTGAATCTATTTCTATGAATATTTTAATTCTTTGGCCAACTTTCCTGTGTTTAAATCGAGTAATATGTAGTTCGGAGGTTTGGAATTTTATTCCTTTACATTTGAAATGTTTTAAAGCCATGTAAAGGACTTTACATTAGACAAGGATGCTGTAGTTTACACACACACAGTTTTTGCTACACAATGTAAATTTCATGTCATTATTACATTATTTTAATTAACATCTAAGGCATCTTATATGAAAAGAGTTTAAATAGAATTAATATACCAATATAAAAGATTTTATTCATTGTTCTCCCCTGCCTTGGACAATAATTTTTATTGGGCCTGTATATCCAAAGAAGATCTAACCTGTCCCTGGCTAATCTGGCACCTACAACTATCTATGCACCCAGGAAATTTTCATTCTGGACCTAGCAGGCTATGCAAAAGTTTGAGAAGATATATCTGGTTGCATTTCAACAAAGCTACTTTCATCACTTAACCACTTCCTAAACCTCCCGTACTTTATTCTGCTACCTTTGCCCCAAAGTTCTTGAATAAGGTTTACAGTTTTAACTTAGGTTTTATTGAGCACACACAATATGCTGAGCACTGTGCAAGGTACTGGAAATACAAACAGACATCTTAGCAACTATGTTTACCTTCATACCATGGCTCTTCTTCCTGAAGCAAGTAATACATTGTGTAGCAGGCAGTTAGACACTGAATAACACTGACCTTGGTAAAGCCCCTTCAAACTTCATCTCAGGTTCTTGGGCCTTTCAGGGATTACTGGAGAGCGCTGCCAGCACAGTGTTTTAATGCCTTACTGAGTTGGCACTCCATGGAATAATGCATGGAGTGTTCTGTGTTAAATGTTGACAAGATACATGAAATCGAAACTATAGAAATTACTTTCATTTACCATTATTTCTCCAAAGGAAAAAAGACCTCAGAATCAAAAGCTGTAATACACTTACAGGTGGCTAGCAAAGCAGGTATTTTCCCCAAGGTACTGCTTTCAGTGGGATTCAGGCTTGCTGGAAAGTCTGTAAGAGACAGTCTCTTTTTCTATGAAGAACAAAGAAATGTCAACATCTGGGGTAAATATTCCCACTCTTGTCAATAATTAGCATGCTTCATCAGTCAATATAGCATAGAGGCCTCTGTGATTCCCGACTCTTCTCTACTCCACAATATAACCATGGGCAGGTTACTATCTCTCTAAGCTTCAAGTTCTTCATCTGTAAAACAGAGGTGACAGTAACCACCTATGACGAGAGGTAATGTTAATCAAACACTTAGAGTGCCTGGCTTAATAATAATAATAATAATAATAATAATTCATTTTATTTTATTATCATTATTAAAAGTATACATTGAAAAAATTCTCCTTAGCTCGTGTAAAATACAGGATACGGGTTAGTTTTCTTTTTGAAGGGGAAGACAGTAGTGGAAGACTCCAGCACTCGGTGGTGGCAGGCCACCACTCTGTGGAAGTACGTGTGCATTGCAAGATGCTCGCACTGCTGCCCCAGCCAAGCTCCAAAAACAGGTTGTAGCCCCCCACCACTCAGCCATCAGGGGTTTCCGCTGTCACTTCCTAAGTGTTAGGCCCTAAGTTGTCTTGCTCTGTGACCCCACCTTTTGTGATGAGTCACTTAGGACCCCAGTAAAATCGATGGCTTCCGAGAACCTGCACTAGAAGATTCTGATTCAGTGGGCTGGAGATGGGGCATCCAATCATTTGTATTTTTAATATAGTACTCCCCGTGGTTCTTACTGTCAAGGGAATTTAGGAAGCTAATCAACTTTCAGTCATGCTATAGAATTAAGACAGCTATTTCTTTTTCAGTGACTTTGCCTGTACTTTGGAACATGGTTAATAGATGAAATGCTCCTGAGGTCCGCAAAGGTATGGCTTATTTATATTTAGCGCATATTATTCTGAAGCTTTTATCTTCCTTTTCAGCAGGGTTATTCAAGCAAGAGCAGCTTTTACAGCAAGGACCACAGGGCAACCCCAAACTTCACCACTGCTCTGGCCACGTGAGCCAAAGTAGGCACTGAACCTTAGCGCCAGGATGCCGATGGTCTGAGTATTATCGGATCCAAGTCACTCCTGCCACAGACAAGGTCAGACAGCTGAGGTAACCAGTACCTTAGTCCTCCTCACCGGATTTTGGGGGAAATAGAATCAGGGAAGGCTTTCCTTTAACTAGATGATTGTTAGAAGCTATCCTAAGCAAGGAGAGTGAGAAACAAATAGACCCAACTTTTTATTCCTATTCTCACTAAGCCGCAAGTCTGCATCACAACGCAGGCAGGCAGCAAGATTCACTAAGATTTAGTAAGCTCTTGTGGCTGGTCGTCTTTCTTCCAAGTCAGATCCAGTCAGGCTCTCCTTGCTAAGCAGGGCCAGAGGGGGGGGAAATAAAAGCAAACTTTTTTGAAAAGCTATGTCTTTTCAGCTCCTCACGACCTTATGAAATCCGTCAGGGCCAATGAGCTCTCTCTTCGGACTTGACAGTGTTAGCCTTTGGGTGAAAGGAGAGGGACGCTGCAAAACAACCGGGCGCAGATTTCAAGTCGCTTTCCCAAAGGCCCCTCAAGCGTAGGCGTGCACCCTGGGAGCCCCGAGACAGAGGCCCCGGGCGTGCAGGGAGTCACCCGCGCAGGCGCACGACGGCCTGGCAGGCACGGCCCGGCGCTCCGGGGCCGGGCGGGGCCAGTCACGTGGGCCGCGCAGCCCGCTCCGCGAATTCCCTACAAGGACTTGGGCTTAACAAGCCCCGCCCCTGGCCTTGCCTTGGAATGTGCAGAGAGGAAACCCACAGGACAGACTCACCCATTTGCCAATAGGAAGGGGGGAATAAAAACTTACATTGCGAGAGAAGACATAGAAAAGATGGAAACTTAGTCATCGGACCCAACAAACCGTCACATATTCTTCTATGTTCTGAGTCTTCCACTTTTTACTTCCTTTTTGTGCGTTCGGTCAAAGTCGAGCCCTTAGAGGACACTGGCCACTACCCCCTCCATCGCCTTTCCGTAAGTCAGGCTCACTCAGCGGCCGAAAATGGGGACTAGACTTCCTTCCGGTTTGCTGAGCGGAGCCGGAAGTGCTGTTTTGTAGCGGCTCTGGGAGTATAAGGGTGGTGGTAAGCGGCTGGAAGGCAGTCCGGGGGGTTACTGACGTGCTCGGATTCTCTCGGCTGTGCTGGGTGAGTGGAGTTAGCGGTCGGGCGCTGGAGCCCGTCGCGGGGCTCGTCTTGGGGACGGCCCCCGGCGGGAACGCACCTGGGCAGGTGTACCGGCAGGTGTCCCGGGTTCCTGCCCGAGGGCCGCGGCCGGAAGTGGCCCAGACGCGAACTTTGCTCAGTTGTCCAAACTTGGAGCTCAGAGAAGCGTGGCTTAGCTCGCTGGCGCCGAACTTGGGCGACAGCCGGGCCCGCGAAACCCGAGACCTGCGGTTCTGACTCTGGGACTATGTTTAGTTTCTAACGTAAAGTTGCCGGATTCAATAAAAGTTTGCGCAAAAACCGTAGCCTGGTGTCCCCGATGCAGCTCTTGTTATGGTTGTGTGGCTACGTGTGGTAGGAATAATCAACTCAAATTAGCAGGTATCCCTCAGCCCAGCATCCTATTCTAGTAATTAGAACTTTAAAAAAAAGTAACATTTGAACAAAGGGGGCTTTAAGGTTTAGTTTGCAGTTTGAGAGAAACTCCAAACTACAACACCGTGTTTCTTTTGGGTGGAGACTGGATTAAGTCAGTTTGCCCAAAGTGTTTCCTTTTAAAGTAGTTGAGTTGGTATGTGAAAGCCTGTATTAGCTCTTCGTAGAACTTTGGAACAGAAATATGCGTTCAGTTGAGATTTTAACTCCAGTGCAAAATTTTCTATGTAAAGGTAAAGAAAGTGATTATTTCTTAAAATTGTTTCATATTTTGGAAGGCTTTCGATAAAAGTTAACCAGAAAAGCTTTCATTTTCAAAAGTAAGGCTTTACTGGCAAATGAACCCTGACAACTAATTGCCTTTGTAGAGTGCTAAGAGTAAGAACTTTTTTGGGTGTGGCAGTCTAAGAACTAATTCTACCTTCAACCGAAGTTTGCGTAGGAATTGGCATAGTTGGACCGGAAACACCAACCAGGAACTGTACCTAAGAACTGATTGGCACCAAAAAAATGACATGTACTTAGCTTGGAAAAAAAAAAAGTGCATTGATTAAATGAGGCTGTAGATTTCAGTCTGGATTTGACAAGCAGACACTATATGCTATTACAGTAAGGAAGTGTTTTCTAAGATGGGAGTTTTTCCTTAAAGAATGTAACTTGTTTCCCAGAATACTGTCAGTTTGAGTGTTGGTTCTGTAGAAAAAAATCTCTGGATTATTTTACATTTATTACCGTTTAAATGCTGGACCCTAGGACTCTAGTAACTAGAGTAGTTCTCAGTATGGATTGATCCCACTTTATAAATGAAACCATAATATCTACAGAGATTGTGGAAAATGTTCTGGTTAGCCTTGGTGTGTGGGCAAAGACTCTTTGAGTGTCATTATTTTCTATTTCTCCCATCACTTAATCAAATTTAACATGTTACATAGTTTTTGTCTCTCCTCTTATAACCCTGAACTCTTCTATTTTATCAAGGTAAAAAATAAAATAAAATAAAACCACAAATTCATTGCCACCAACATTCCCGTCCTGTAATCTTAAATTTGTAAATTGAATCTCCTTGGCCACCATTGATTGTTTCATGCATTTTCTCATGCATCTGAAATCATTATATATTTTGTAGAAACTTGCTCTGCCAGCTTCCCTGCTTTCAGGTTTCATACAACACATACCCTTTTACACCTAAGATTTTTCATTAAATGCTTCGGAAATAGATTCTAACTGTAACTTAGAAGGAGTGAGGATCCTCAGAACTTGGAAAGCTCAGGTGTCTGCATGGCAACTTCCCATCCTAAATAAAGAATACTTACAATGATGTATGAAATATTTTCAATTTTATTTTACCTTAGCTTTCTAAATTCTGTGAGAGTTGTGCATTTGCTGAGACTTGTCATATGAGGAGAGTTAAAGTCTCCCTTGTTTGGGGAACGAAAAAATGGACAGCAAACTAGAATAATCATAACAAGGAGGACAGTGATAATAAAAGCGATCTGTTCCTTTAATCATAGCACTGTTCCTGGTTTGGCTCCCTCTCTACCAGTAGTGTTCATTCAACCATATTTTTAGTTTGATAGGAAAAAATAATCACATTTTTCTTTTAAAACAACTGACTGAAGCAGAACTCCCTATTGCTGAAAGGCTCCAAGTTTCTGGTAGGAGATGAGCACATAGGTATGAATCCAACCTTGAAAAAGTAAAGCCCCAGGTAGTGACTTGCCCAACATTACCACTTTTTGGTAGAATTAACTCAGTTAATTTGGTAGGATTAGGACTAACATCTGAGTCTCTTAACTCTTGTAGCTTCTGGGATTTTCAAGGTCTTTTTTTCTCCTCCCTCTCTGACTCTTCTTGAAACAAAGATATTTTTTGAACTCACAGTATTTGATAATCATGTGCCACCTTTGAGTTATTTTTCATTATTGTCACATACTGTTTTAACTTGAGAGTCATGCTTCAGGAGTGAAAATTATGACCCATTTCGCAAGTTGAACTAATCATCTCATTTATTTTATAGTAGCTTCCCCAACTATATTTTAAGCTCCTTGAAGACAGGACACTTGCCTTACATTTCTTAATTCTTAAATAGTATTCAATACCAGTGACATTTGATGTACATTAGTATAATTAACTAATCATATTAAAGGCTGATAACCAAGTAGTGAATGAGCTAAAAAAAAGTTCTGTGTAAGCCCATTGTCAATGCTGACCAAAAGAAATACTTGAGAATTAAAGTGTGTGTGTGTGTGTGTCTGTCTGTAAAACTTTATAACCCAAACTAAGCATTTTTAAATGTTACCTACAGGACCCCCACCAAATTTAGTATTATAAGATTTGCATATTCAAAAATGTTGTGTCAACCATTTGACCTATAATTCTCCTCAGTTTCTTTGTTTTTAAAATAATTGACATTCCTGTATCATTAGAAGAAGACAATGTTGTCAAACAAAACAGACTATTTTTAAAGACATGCTTTGGTTTGCAAAAGCATGCCTAAAATATTAAGAAATATGGACTGGTAAACACTAGTCTGGTCACAAACACACCAAGTCCTTGAGTACCTTTAAGAGATGGAGGAATAACATAATCCATAATTCCTTGTAGTTTTTAAAACTACATTTGGAATGGAGGGGTTCTATGTAATTTAGATAGTAATGGGGGACTTACTGTTCCCAAAATGTATTACAGAATGAAAATACACATTTGTGAATGGTTTAGAGAAATTACAAAAGGCAGCCTGCTAAAGGATGATTAAAGGAAACTGGGAAATTAGGGAGGATTTTTTTCAAACTTCTGTGTTAATTACACTCATATCCTTAGTTAAGATATTCCTTAGGGTATAGCTTAACAGTGGTACAAGCCAGCGTATCGCCAAGGAGTGTTATATTAGACGGACTGGAATTCGTGACTCTCCTTTGTGGAATTTCCTTCTAAAATCTGAGAAAAGATTTGGCTAAAAAATCTGAGTCAGAGCTTTTCTAATTATTTCCATAATTGAATTTGCTGTGGGTGAAATGGTAATATCAAGGAAAGAATGTAAGAGAGCTTTTTAAACTCATAGGAAGCACTGTATTCTAAGGTCACTTTGCAGTGCTGAGATCTAGGTAGTACTTCATTCTTTGCAGTCCACAACTTATTTTTAGAGCAAGGGCATAGTGTTTTGCTACATCATAGCTAAATGTTGTTTTCAAAACGTAAGCTTTAAAATTGTTATCCTGGTCAGAGAGTGAAATCAGTAGCGCCTATTTTAGACCTGCTTGGAAGAATATAACTGAATACAGTATCTTACTTAGTCTTACTGCTTAGAGGTTGCAGATTGTGTCAGCTCTGAAGGATGGTATGGTAAAATTTTATTATCTGCTAACTGAGATTTTTACTTCAGAGTTTCATAGTCTTTTAAGGATGAGTGTTGAAAGGAAAATTGCCTTTTAATTTAGGTAGGATTAGACATTCTTTTTATTTTTAACTTAAGTTTTACTGGAATAAATTTAGAGAGCAACGGTAGTTTCTCTAGCTTTAAAAACTGTTGTGCAGACTTTTGTCTAGAACACCAAGTCACTTCACGTGATTTAGCTTGGCTCTGTGCAGTAAATTGGTTTGGATAGAGTGGAAATAGCCTTAATATTTAATTGTAGGTGGATTAACTTCAGAGTTTTCTAAACACTTCAGTTAGCCTTTCAGCAGTGTCTTTCTTGAACTATTTCAATTCCAGAAGTGAGGGTGCATTAAGAATCCCTTAGTTGACAAGTGGAAGAATGATATTTGACAATAAAGATTAGGAGATGAAGACCTGTTCCATCAGTTAGGCCTTCTTCCTACTTTCTGCCCACCTGAGAATGGGACAGCTAATTTAGGCTAGGGCTGCAGGGTAGACCTGTTGAAGATGAGTTAGTATACCTCAGCACTTCCATAGCACTACAGTATACAACTAGGACTGTTTCCCCAGGACACCTATTTTTTTGTTCTTTTGTTTTCTATACTGTTATGTTATGAAACCAGTAGATGTGATTATTGGCCCTTATTAGGGTATACAGCAGTTGATATGCTCTGAGCTTCAAATCAAGCATTGGTTGTAGTTTGGGATTTGAAGTGATGAACTGTTTATTAACCATTGCAACTACTACGGATGAATGAACTCAAAAAGCATGAATCCAGTTTTTGTAACTTGATTCTGTAATAGTATTGATCAGTTGAGAGATTATTGTTAACTATTTCTGCTGAATAGTTTTTAGACACATCTCTAAGTAGCTCCAACATGTCAGGAAGGCTGATTAGGTTTACTCTTTGTTAATCTTTGTTTTCCTTATATTTCCCTTCCTAATTAGGATTTAACCGCCACCATGTCGAGCAAAAGAGCAAAGACCAAGACCACCAAGAAGCGCCCCCAGCGCGCAACGTCCAATGTGTTTGCCATGTTCGACCAGTCGCAGATCCAGGAGTTCAAGGAGGCCTTCAACATGATCGATCAGAACAGAGATGGTTTCATTGACAAGGAAGATTTGCATGACATGCTTGCCTCCTTGGGTAATAATCAATTTTAATATTAATATATTAGAATTTCTGTAACTCCTTTTGTGTTTATTTCTTAAGTCTTAAAGCTCTGTGAAGCCAATTTAGTGATATAATTTACTAAGATTCAAAGTTGGGAGCAGGTTTCCCAAAATGTAGTCCTTGGACCACCTGCACATTTCTGGCCAGGGCTAAGGATTGGGCTAGGGCCCAGCCGTGTGGTGGGGAGGGGGTGGGGTGTGTGTGTTCCAACACTGATCTTGATTATCAGAGCAGTATTATTCTTGACATCTCAGTGGAATAGCATACAATCTCCAGTCTCTTTAACACAGGCCTTATTCATTGAGAAGACTTTTTTCCAAATAGTTTTGGTGTCATGAATACAAACAGCAAACTGTGTAAATGATGATCTTTCTTGTCAAAATGTTTACTATGATGAATAGTTGGTGCATTTTGTGATACAATTAAAATTATGTCCCTGTGTTTTTCCTTAGGGAAAAATCCAACTGATGAGTATCTGGATGCCATGATGAATGAGGCTCCAGGTCCCATAAATTTCACCATGTTTCTCACGATGTTTGGTGAGAAGTTAAATGGCACAGACCCAGAAGATGTCATCAGAAATGCTTTTGCTTGCTTTGATGAGGAAGCAACTGGTAAGTCTGAGGAAACCTTTAATTACCAAACGATTTAATTTTTAGTTACAGTAATAAAATAAATAACTTGAAATATGATGACATAATACCTGCAGATTTATACCATACCTGCATTTTGCAGGGTTCTCCTGTGGCATTTTAATCATTCACTACTGCCTCTGTCCTTAAATATTTAATTTACAGTTTAACAGGTATATGTGAAACTTTAGGAAAATTTAATTTTACTCCTTTACTAGAACTAACTCCACAATAGTTGGGCCTCAGTAAATATGGTGAATGAGTAACTTTTACCAGAGCAATCTTGGGTGAAGTATAAATTGCTGTAGGCTGTGCCACAAGTACAGCTGTGTTTATCAGATGGTTTAAATCTGGAATCTTACCTTTCACTGTGGAATCAGGCTTCCTGGTTTCATATTGCTGTTTTGCATAATAGCTGTGTGATTTTGGGCAAATTACTTAACTTCCTAAGTGTCTGTTTTCTTGTTTGTAAAATGAGCAATATTATCTACCTCATAAGATTGTTGTGAAGATCAAATGAGGAAATGAGATAATGTATATAAAGTGCTTAGCATACTGCCTGGCATAAAAGTGAACTCAAAACACCCCCACAAGTTAACTATATAAATGCCTGCTCCTTTGGCAGAAGTGCATGTGAGAGAAAACATAAGGGGGTAACTCACATTTCAAGTGTTTGGAGAAGGAAGGCACGCTTTATATATTGCTTGGACTAGTTTAAACTCTCCAAGCAGTCTGGTGTTGGAAGCCTAGTTCCCCACTCTGGCTTTCAAGGCCCGCTTTCCACAGTGTGACCCCATTTTGTCTACTTAAGTGTAATATCCATAATTCTTGTGTCATCCTCTTAACCTCCTTCCAGGCTTCTCTGTACAGTGTTATCCTAACTTACCTCCACCATTTCTGCCTGTGTGCCTCCCTCGTCATATACCACCTCATTCCTCTTAAAATTGAAACACTTAACAGTTATTTCTGGATGGTGTGGAGTAGGGGAGGGACAGGCAGAGGAAATATACTTCTTTTCTCTTAAAGATAATTCTGTATTGATTGACATTTTTACAGTGAGCAGCTGTTACTTTTTTAATCCAGAGGAATAAAACCATAAGAGGAAAATGTCTTACCAATTCTTCGAACTCATCTCAATGTGGAGATCCCATGTTTCATATATTTGCATGTTTATAGTTCTTAACATATAGAGTGTGCTTAGTCAAGTGTAGGTGTTCCTTGTAAAATTATGCTCAGTATTATACATTCTGATCCGCAGTTCTTTATTCTTTAGGCACCATTCAGGAAGATTACCTGAGGGAGCTGCTGACAACAATGGGAGATCGGTTTACGGATGAGGAAGTGGATGAGCTGTACAGAGAAGCACCTATTGACAAGAAGGGCAATTTCAATTACATTGAGTTCACACGCATCCTTAAACATGGAGCAAAAGACAAAGACGACTGAAAGAACTTCAGATTCCAGCCAAACGTTCTTTGTTGCCACTTTGGGTATTTTGAGACTTTCTCTTAGAGCCTCTTGCATGCCCTTAGCTTTATAGCTTTTGCTTTTCTTGAATTGTATTTATTCTCAGCCATTTTGGGCACATGCATCTCCGTAATCAGACTGGAAATGGGACTTTCTGTTATTTTCAAAATAGAAAATAAGTCAGTTTAACTTAGCCCCTCCCAAAATACCTGCAATCTACACAGAGTCAATATATTTTTTCAGAGAAAGTTACTCATTCAATTTTTTCTGAACCATAATTAAACTTTATGATAAAAACTTAATCGTTTAAAACTTTTTATTTACCAAAACTGGCTTTTGTTAGTTTTAGCTGCCTCTTCTAAAGGCAGATGAGGCAAATCCTAGAAAATGATATGGTTGTTACTTCTCTACTCCTCCCAGTTTTCCTAACAATCCTATCTCCTTTGTTTTTCATTCCTCCCTCTCCCAAAAAAATCCAATTTTAACTGCCTTAATCAGGTTTCCTACAACTCATCTTCTTCCAATTTTAAAAATAATTTCCTATAGGACTTGCCTATGCACGATAGCTTTGGTAGTTCTAAATCCTTAAGTTTAATATACTTATCAACATACCTCACCTGTTCTAAGCATTTGTAGGTTACTTCAGTCATTTAAAATTAGACCAGGACACTGAGTATAATTTTACTTTGCCCTAATTTTTAAAATTACTTAAGCCCCAAGGATTCTGTGGAATGCTTCTACCCCCCCAAAAAAAAAAATTTTTATTGTATTTCAAAGTGTTGGAAATACAATACAGTATTTTTTGTTGTATGTAGTTTTTTTAATGCAACAGCTGTTAAATACCATGTTTGTTTATGCAGAGATTTACCATGAGTCCACGTGTGAATTTTGGACATTCCTGACCTGCCCAGTCAAAACAGCTGAAGCTACATGCCTAGGAAAGTGATATCATTATTTTAATCCTAAAAATAACTTCTGCTGTTTGCAGAAATGCAGGATTGTTTCAGAGTTAATAAGGAAGTGGGAGACAGTTTCATTTACTTTAGGCTTCAAAAATCTGGCTCTCAAAGATTCATGAGTTTAAGTCTTGAAACATTGGGGAATAAAGTTGGTTGAAGAGAGTTAACAGCCTACAAAGATGAGTAATTGACAATTATTCTAATTAACTTAATGTTTCCTGCTACTATTAACAAAAACTATACTTGGACAAAACCATTATCTCATTCACTAAACAATTACTAAGTGCCTTCAAGGCAGCAGACCTTTGCACTCAATGTGATAGGTGAGCTGGATGCTTTTATCCACGTGCAGCCAGCTTTATAGAAAAGGAATAGGGCTAGTAAGAAGACTGCTTTTGCCTCTTCAAGATTAGAATCTTAGCAACTACCTTAACTCTTTGCCTTTTATGTGTTCCTGAATTTTATTCAGTGGTTTAAGCAAAGTACTTTAGAGCCCTAATGTTAAGATCTTGTTTGTTGATTTGAATTTCCATTTCAACTGAAAAAAAATAACTTCTGCTTTGTCGACAAATTTCCAATGAAGAACAAATAACATTGTTTCACTGCAGGAAAAAAGTTGCTTCATGTACTAAAGTTACCTCGGGCAGTATCCCCCTTTCTATTTCTGCTCAAAAACCAGTCTTTCATTTCCCCTGAATGAAATAAGTCTCCTAATTTAGAAATAACATTCTCTACAAAGTAACTAGGCTTTGCTTAAGCAAAGATTATTGCCAATAAAAAGCTAAAGCATCTATTCCAACAGTGGATTTGACTGAAAAAAAAAAAGTCTCCTTGATGAAAATACTTGAAACAAACCATTTCAAAAGTTCGATGAAACCAACCCAGTGTGGGCAGCATTCTTAAAATCCCTGCTTAAGGTTATGCTGTCATTTGGACTCCAAGGGCCCAGATTTTATTTGATCAAAGACCCAAGACTTGAGAGCAGGAGTGCTACTGGGAAAAAGGGAGGAAGCCAGACTATATGAGACAAGTAAAGAAGAAGTCTGAGAAGGAAAGGCAGCCGTTTTCTACAAGGCATGAGGAGAGAAAGGAGAGCCAAGAGGTGTAACAGATGATCTAGGTATGTGCAGATGAGTTGTAAGTAGGATAAGACAGAGAGAGAAAGGGTGTGGAGAAGTAGATAGAGCCACCAAAACAGTATTATGGAAACCAAGTGAGTAGTTTCAAGAATGAGGAGGTTAGTCAATAGTGCTAAACCCCAGAAGATTGAAGTACAGGAAGGATTAAATGAAGCCATTAGGTTTGGCAAGTCATTGGTCACTTCTGTTATGAGTTGGTAGGTAGTGTTTTGAGTGCAGAATCTATAGTGTAGCATGAGATAGTGGACAATGCCTAGGTTTGGGGATTAGGCCAGCCTGTCCTTTAATGCTGAACTTTTGCAACATCGTGGCTTTACAACCTTATCTAACCTCTTTCAACTATTACTCATATGTAAATGGGAAGTAATGCTATTGGTTCATAGTAGTATAATCTATTAAGATATAAAGCAGCATTTTTTGTCACTAAGAGCAGTCTGAGTTTTAAAGCCAGATTTGGTTGAATGGTTACCTGACTAGCTTTGTGTCCTTGGGCCACTCTTAAATGTCAGTTTCTGCACCCGTAAAACAGGACTGCACCCTCCATGTTTGTTGTGAAAATTATGAACACTAAAGCTAAGTGGTTGGGCACAGAATAAGTATTCAAATAATTATTTTGGTTCTGTTTACCAGCACAGGGTCTAAAGTTTGGCAATAAAGAGACCCTTGAAGGAAAGGCATGATTAAAGGGCCTGTCTTTACAGCCTATATGTAGACCAGAGAGGAAGAAGACAAACTAGAAGAAAATAATAAGTGAAACAAATCACATCCAGGCAGTAAGAAGGGAATGGAACCTAGATCATATGTTGAAGAGTTATCCTTAGAAAAATAGAAATGGTTAAATCTCCCTTTGAAAAGAGAAGGCTAAGTGATAAAAGTTTAATGGTAGTTAGAAATTAAATGGAGGGAAAGGCTAGAAGAAAGGTCCACAGTTGTTTGATACTAAATTATCTCAAACTAGAATTTTATTATATCAAAGGGTTGTTATGAAGATTAATGAGAATATATATAAAAATGCCTGTCAGTTTCCTGATACCAAGTAGATGCTCAAATATTTCACCTTAGATTTCCTGAATAGGTCCAATATGCCAGACCTTGCTTGTGTCTTTCTAGGTCCCCCTTAAGTAGTTTCTCCATTTCCCTGAAACCTTTGCTGCTCTTAAAGGCATTGCTGGAGTTAATTCCACATGGAAGAAATGCCCAGTTTCCCCAGTGCTGCTTATCCATTTCCACTTGCTCTTGAACTTCCAAGTCCCTATATCCTTTTATCTGAGATTTCTATTTGCCTGCTCAAATAGCAAGCATAATAACTTCTCTTCCATTTTTAAACATGTATATTTTATAGTTTTATTGAATGTAAAGCTTATTTTTTAGTTATTGTTCATGTTTTGAGTTTTGAGTACGTTCCCCTTTTACCCATTCTCTTTTTGCCTTTGACAAGGATATGCCATTAC
Organism: Smutsia gigantea; assembly: GCA_032199065.1. Taxonomy (NCBI): domain Eukaryota; kingdom Metazoa; phylum Chordata; class Mammalia; order Pholidota; family Manidae; genus Smutsia; species Smutsia gigantea. The sequence continues at coordinate 142,070 of JAVSCE010013239.1, forward strand.
AAGTCTAATCTAGAGAGAACAATATACCTTAGAATTTCTGTTTAGAACAGTGCTATCCAGAACATAATACTGTGATGATGGAAATGCTCTCTTGCTGTCCAATAAGCACACTAGGCACACGTGTGGCTGTTGGGCACTACAAGGTTCCCACCATCTAGGAATATCTGATTAAAGACTTACAAATTTCTGATCAGATTTCTAGAATAGAAAACAAAATTATTCATCTTCCAGCATCGGGCACACACTGAGGCAATCAAAAGTGCTCAATAAAAGGTTTGCTATTAAGTTGACTATCCTCCATTATCCAGAAATAGGATATGCAGGGAACTGAAGGTTATAGCCACAAACTACGTAGAACAAAACGTGAATAATGTAGCTTCCTCGCTTCGTTTTGACCAAAAGCATTATATGCCGCATGCGTTTGTATGTATGTGTATGCGTCGGATCCTGTCATCTCTTTAGTGACCCAAAGGAAAGCAGATAATTTGAGAACAACTTTCTTGTGGTTGAAAGGGGAATGAAACAGTCATAGGCTGGCGCTGGCTTGGTAAGGCCGTAAACCTTATAATTTGAAGGCGGGGTCAGGGTATATGACGTAACTCGCGCTGAAGTGCAGTTCAGAAAGAAAGGGTTTCCCAGTAGGCAGGAGTCCGCTTGGCCGCCGCCGTCTAATCGTCACAGTATTTCGTGGGGCGTACTCTACAAAATTACTGGTTTTATCCGAAGTTCCAATGTACGTAGGCTAGCTGTGCTTACCACCTCCGGCAGCCACCGGTGGGCGGCTTCCGGCGCCGCGGATCCCCAGGCCCTGAAGGATCGCACCCCGCCTCGCCCCGGGCCCGGCGCCCGGCTGCACGGGAATGCGGAAGGGCCGCGGGACTCCGCCGGGGCTGGCGGGGGAGGAGGCCGGGCCGCAGAGCCGCAGCGGGGCCGCAGCGGCAGCAGATCCCACCCCGCCTGAAGAAGGCCACGAAAGCCCAGGCTGCGTGCGTCGGCCCCAGCCCCGCCCCTCGGCGGGCAGAGCGACCTGGCCCCGTCCTTCGCGAGAACTCCTCTCGCACCCCCCCACCGCCCCCGCCGCCCGGAGCTGGGCCCGGCCGCGCCTTCCGGTCCTCCTCCCGAGGCAGGAAGTGCCGGGTGCTGTCACCGCCGCGCCACAGCCCAGTGCTCGTCGCCGTCGCTGGTCGTCTTGCGCAGGACAGTCCGGGTTCTGGTGTGCGGCGGCGGTGAGTGGCGCTCGGCCCCGTGCGCGGCACCCCCCGGGGCAGGCCCAGTTCCCGCTCCCCTCTCACCCCAGGCGGCAGCGGTGGGGGGCTCCGGGGGCTGCGGGCCTGTCAGGTTGGGCGAGCAGGGTCAGCGAGGAGGCCCCGGGCAGTGGCAGGGCCGTGAAGCCGGGCTGGGGAGACGCCCTGCTGGAAGAGGGGGCCTGGTCCCGGCGGCGCGTCCACCGGCCCGACGTCGCGGGGAAGACTGCACACACCTGGTGCCTCGGACCCCGCTGCTCTCGGCGGGCGCTTCGGGCGATTAGGGTATTGCCCGCCTGCTCTGTGCCCCACAGAGTGCTGGATGCCTCGAGGTGCCTGGTTCTCGTCTTGGATGAAGTGTCCAGAGAAACTGCTAGAGAACCAGTACCGGACTAGGCTAACATATCATGCTTTCCAAACGAGCTGTAACTCTTACTAGCTCTTGCATCTTGTAAAGGTTTAGTTCATTCGTGTTGATTGAAGAGAAGGACAACAAAAATAAAGAAAGGGTTTTTGAAGGAAAAAATCGTGATCTCATTGGAGGCCCTGAATTCAGGCCTAGGCGGGAGAAAAGTATTTATGGCTGGGTTTGTGGCAGGAGGTTAGAAGAACAAAAGGTGGGAATTGTGTCCTGTGAAAAGGGGACAGCGGGGAGGCCCCCCTGAATGGAACAAAGCTATAATGAATAATTGTTTGTTATAAGAGTAGGTAGGTAGATAAGTAGGGCCTTTTTATGGATGTCTTGAAAACTTGACCGAGAAATAAAAGATTATGTAAGAGACACCAGGCAGGCATTTTGGATTCTTTACTAAGGGAGGAATAGGAAGGAAGTGGTGTTTAGAGGATTAGTTAGTCCACCTTTGTTTTAGTTAGTCCATTAGTAAGGGAAGAATTATAGCGTTTTAGAATTCAAAAGAACGTTATAAATTGTGAAACAGATTATCTTTGTTATAGTTATTCTTATAAAGGTCTTTCATTTTATAATGGAGGAAACTGAAACCCAGGGAGGTGAGACAGTTTGCCCGAGGTCACCTGAGGGATTCCCAGGGTGCCACCCATTTTCCCTGTAAGCATTAGGGGGCCCCTCCTGGACCTCTTAACTAGTGCACAGCTTTTGTTTGCTCAGACTGTTGAATGGAACAGCTTATATAATGGCTGACTTGATAATCATTTACGCTCTAATGAAACTGAGTTTGGACAAGATGAACTGCAACTTCTGAGGAACAGATCCCCAGGTGAGGGTTTAGGAAAGGTGAGAGGTTGTAGAACCCCTAAGTGGGGCTGGTTATCTCTTTCTCCCAGGATTCAGAGACACCAGATATCTAGGGATGATCTTCATTGGCAGCAACTTTGATTGGGCTCTTGCCTCCTCATTCAGCATTTAACTGTGTAGAGGCATTGCTTGTTCCTCCAACTAGCTGTCCACATTTTCATCGTGAAGAATTTCAGCTGCCTGTATATGGCATACTAAAGGCTAGTGGTAGGTACAAACTCTGGAACTACTTCCTGAGTATAGATGCTGGATCTAAGTGCTACCATTTTTTTAGCTCTGTGGCTGCAGGCAAATGATTTATTCTCTTTGCCCTAATTTTCTCATCTAAGAAATGGGAATAATAACTACCTATTTCATAAATTGTTATGAAGATTAAATATGTTAATGTGAAATGCTTAGACCAGTACCTAGCACATATGTAGCACTCTATTGGCTATTATATTAGTATTGTTTTTTCCAGGTATGGAACAGTAGGTAGCTAGTAAGTTTTGTTAAGAATCTCTTAACAAAAGTGGAGTTTATGCTGAACAATGGGTAGACCATAGAGAAAAGACTTATTTTCGGTGTCAGTTCCAGGACCTAGCTTATAATGACCATATGTATATGCAATTGTGTTTGTGATAGGAAAAAAGCATGTGTACATATTTGCTTAACTAGTGTTTAATGAGCACCTGTCATGTTTAAGCCACTCCACTAGACCCTGCAATCCAAGGTAGAAAGGCTAAATGCCATAAAAATATAAGTAAGTGCCATGGCAGGGGAGTACTGGGTAGTAAAAAAGAATGAACCACTAATAAAAAGATGGATGAATCTCAGAAATATTATATTGAGTGAAAGAAGTCAGGCAGCTTTGAGATCATACTGCAAATTTCATTTATAAGAATTTCAAAGATAAAATTACAATGATAGGAATCTGAGCATGGTTGGCTGTGGGAGATGATGACTGACTTGGAGGGAACTTTCTGGAATAATGTTAACATTTGTAACTTGAGTGGTGGTTAAATGAGTGTTCACATGTATAAAAACTCATTTTTAAGGCCTGTGCATGTCACTGTATCTTAATTTCACCATATATTTCACTGCAATAAAACAAAATGACATAGGAGTTCAAAGGGTGGAAAGTTTACTGCCAAATGGGATGATCATATAACCCATAATAAAGAAATGTCAGCAATATAATGTATGT
>JAVSCE010013240.1:0-14830 GCA_032199065.1 Smutsia gigantea
ATAAACATAGGGGTGCATGTCTTTTTGAATCTGGGATCTTGTTTTCTTTGGGTAAATTCCTATGAGTGGAATTACTGGGTCAAATAGTATTTCTATTTTTAGATTTTTGAGGAACTTCCATACTGCTTTCCACAATGGTTGAGCTAATTTACGTTCCCACCAGCAGTGTAGGAGGGTGCACCTTTCTCCACATCCTCACCAGCATTTGTTGTTCCTTGTCTTTGGAAGTTAGCCATCCTAACTGGTGTGGGGTGATATCTCATTGTGGTTTTAATGTGTTTTCCCCTGATAATTAGCGATGTGGAGCATCTTTTCATGTGCCTGTTGGCCATCTGAATTTCTGCTTTGGAGAAGTGTCTGTTAGATCCTCTGTCCATTTTTTAAGTGGATTGTTTTTTGGGTGTTGAGGCATGTGAGTCCTTTATATATTTAGATGTTAACCCCTTATCAGATATGTCATTTACAAATATATTGTCCCATACTGTAGGATGTCTTTTTGTTCTGCTGGTGGTGTCCTTTGCTGTACAGAAGTTTTTTAGTTAGATGTAGTCCCATTTGCTCATTTTTGCTTTTGTTTTCCTTGCCCAAGGATATGTGTTCAGGAAAAAGTTGCTCATGTCTATATTCAAGAGATTTTGCCTATGTTTTCTTCTAAGAGTTTTATGGTTTCATGACTTACATTCAGGTCTTTGATCCATTTCAAGTTTACTTTTGTATATGGAGTTAGACAATAATCCAATTTCATTCTCTCACATGTCCAGTTTTTCCAACACCAGTTATTGAAGAGCTAGTCATTTCCCCATTATATATCCATGGCTCCTTTATTGTATATTAATTGACCATATGTGTGGCTTTATATCTGGTCTCTCTAATCTGTTCCATTGGTCTATGGGTCTGTTCTTGTGCCAGTACCAAATTGTCTTGATTACTCTGGCTTTGTAGTAGAGCTTGAAGTTGGAGAGTGTAATCCTTCCAGATTTACTCTTCCTTCTCAGGATTGCTTTGGCTGTTTGGGTCTTTTGTGGTTCCATATGAATTTTAGAACTATTTGTTCTAGTTTGTTGAAGAATGCTGTTGGTATTTTGACAGGGATTGCACTGAATCTGTAGATTGTTTTCAGCAGGATGGCCATTTTGACAATACTAATTCTTCCTCTTCCATGAGTATGGGAGGTATTTCCATTTATTGATGTCTTCTTTAACTTCTTTCATGAGTGTTTTGTAGTTTTCAGGCTATAGGTCTTTCACTTCCTTGGTTAGGTTTATTTCTAGGTATTTTATTCTTTTGATACAATTGTAAATGGAACTGTTTTCCTGATTTCTCTTTCTTCTAGTTCATTGTTAGTATATACGAATGCAACAGATTTCTGTTTATTAATTTTGTATCCTGCAACTTTCCTGAATTCAATTATTAGTTCTAGTACTTTTGTGGTAGATTCTTTAGGATGTTTTATGTACAATATCATGTCATTTGCAAACAGTGACAGTTTAACTTCTTCCTTACCAATCTGGATGCCTTTTATTTCTTTGTGTTGTCTGATTGCCAGGGATAGGACCTCCAGTACTATGTTGAACAAAAGTGGGGAGAGTGGGCATCCTTGTCTCGTTTCTGATCATAGAGGAAAAGCTTTCATCTTTTTACTGTTAAGTGTGATGTTGGCTGTGGGTTTGTCATATATGGCCTTCATTATGTTGAGGTATTTGCCCTGTATTCCCATTTTGTTGACAGTTTTTTTCATGAATGGATGTTGAATTTTTGTCAAATGCTTTTTCAGCATCTATGGAGATGATCATGTGGTTTTTGTCCTTTTTTTTGATGTGGCGTATAATGTTGATAGATTTTCAAATATTGTATCATCCTTGCATCCCTGGAATAAATCCCACTTGATCATGATGGATGATCTTTTGATGTATTTTTGAATTCAGTTTGCTAATATTTTGTTGAGTATTTTTGCATCTATGTTCATCAGGGATATTGGTCTGTAATCTTTTTTGGGGGGGTGCCTTTGCCTGGTTTTGGTATTACAGTGATGTTGGGCTCATAGAATGAGTTTGGAAGTATTCCCTCCTCTTCTACTTTTTAGAAAACTTTAAGGCATATGGGTATTAGGTCTTCTCTACATGTTTGATAAAATTCAGTGGTGAATCCATCTGGTCTAGGAGCTTTGTTCTTAGGTAGTTTTTGATTACCAATTCAATTTCATTGCTGATAATTGGTCTGTTCATATTTTCTGTTTCTTTCTGGGTCAGTCTTGGAAGGTTGTATTTTTCTAGAAAGTTGTCCCTTTCTCCAAGGTTATCCAATTTATTAGCATATAATTTGTCATAGTATTCTTTAATAATTCTTTGTATTTCTGTGGTATCTGTAGTGATTTTTCCTTTCTCATTTCTGATTCTGTTTATGTGTGTAGACTCTCTTTTTTTCTTGATAAGTCTGGCTAGGGATTTTCTATTTTGTTTATTTTCTCAAAGAAATAGCTCCTGGTTTCATTGATTCTAATGTTTTATTCCTCTGTTTTATTTCTGCTCTAATCTTTATTACGTCCCTACTTCTACTGACTTTGGGCCTCATTTGTTCCTCTTTTTCTAGTTTCATTAATTGTGAGTTTAGACTTCATTTGAGATTGTTCTTCCTTCTTGAGGTAAACCTGTACTGCAATATACTTTGCTTTTAGTATGGCCTTCACTGTTTCTGAGAGATTTTGGGGTGTTGAGCTGTTGTTGTCATTTGTGTCCATATATTGCTTGATCTCTGTTTTTATTTGGTCATTGATCCATTGATTATTTAGGAGCATGTTGTTAAGCTTCCATGTGTTTGTGGGCTTTTTGTTTTCTTTGCATAATTTATTTCTAGTTTCATACCTTTTTGGTCTGAGAAGCTGGTTGGTACAGTTTCAAGGCTTCTGAATTTACTGAGGCTCTTATTGTGGCCTAGTATGTAAACCTTTCTGTAAAGTGTTCCATGGGCACTTGAGAAGAATGTGTATCCCACTGCTTTTGGGCGGAGTGCTCTGTAGATGTCTGTTAGGTCCATGTGTTCTAATGTGTTGTTCAATGGTTCTGTCTCCTTACTTATTTTCTGTCTGGTTGATCTGTCCTTTAGAGAGTGATATGTTGAAGTCTTCTAAAATGAATTCATTGCATTCTTTTTTCCCCTTTAATTCTGTTAGTATTTGTTTCACATATGTAGGTGCTCCTGTGTTGGGTGCATAGATATTCATAATGGTTATATCCTCTTGTTGGACTGACCCCTTTATCATCATTATGTAATGTCTTTGTCTTTTGTTACTTTCTTTGTTTTGAAGTCTATTTTGTCTGATACAAGTACTGCAACTCCTGCTTTTTTCTCCCTATTATTTGCATGAAATATCTTTTTCCATCCCTTCACTTTTAGTCTCTGTATGTCTTTGGGTTTGAAGTGAGTCTCTTGTTTACAGCATATATATGGGTCTTGTTTTTTATCCATTCTGTAACTCTATGTCTTTGGATTGGTGCCTTCAGTCCATTTACATTTAGGGTTATTCTCGATAGATATGTACTTATTGCCATTGCAGGCTTTAGATTGGTGGTTACCAAAGGTTCAAGGGCAGCTTCTTTACTATCTAACAATCTAACTTAACTCATGTATTAGTCTATTTCAAACACAATCTAAAGGGCTTTTTTTTCTCCCTTCTTTTTCTTCCTCCTCCACTCTTTATATGTTAGGTGTCATATTCTGTACTCTTTGTGTAACCCTTGACTGACTTTGTGGGTAGTTGATTTAATTTTGCATTTGCTTAGTAATTAATTGGTCTACTTCCTTTACTGTGGTTTATTTTTTCAGGTGACAGCTATTTAGCCTTAGGAGCACTCCCGTCTATAGCAGTCCCTTTAAAATGCACTGTAGGGATGGTTTGTGGGAGGTATATTCCCTCAACTTTCACTTATCTGGAAATTGTTTAATTCCTGTTTCAAATTTAAATAATAATCTTGCCAGGTAGAGTATTCTTGGTTTGAGGCCCTTCTGTTTCATTGCATTAAATATATCATGCCACTCCCTTCTGGCCTGTAAGGTTTCTGGTGAGAAATCTGATGATAGCCTGATGGGTTTCCTTTGTATGTGATCTTTTCTCTCTCTCTGACTACTTTTACTACTCTGTCCTTCTCCTTGATCTTTGCCATTTTAATTATTTTATGTCTTGGGGTTGTCTTCCTTGGGCCCCCTCTGTTGGGAGATCTTTGCACTTTCATGTCCCGAGAGACTATTTTCTTCCCCAGGTTGGGGCAGTTTTCAGCAATTATTTCCTCCAAGAGACTTTCTACCCTTTTTTCTCTCTCCTCTTCTTCTGGTACCACTATAATGTGAATATTGTTCTGTTTGGATTGGTTGCACAGTTCTTATTATTCTTTCATTCCTAGAGATCCGTTTTTCTCTCTGTGCCTCAGCTTCTTTGTATTCCTGTTCTCTAATTTCTATTTCATTTACTGTCTCCTCTACCTCATCTAATCTGCTTTTAAATCCCTCCATTGTATGTTTCATTTCAGGTACTGTATTTTTCAAAGTTTTTATCTCTTTCTTTAAGTCCTCCCTGAGATCTTGACTATTTTTCTGTGGCTCCATGAGCATGTTTATGATTTTTATTTTGAAATCTTTATCAAGAAGATTGGTGATTTCAGTTTCACTTAGCCCTCTTTCTGGTATTTGAGGGATTCTGGTTGTACAAGATTCTTTTGCCATTTCATATTTCTAATGATTACTACAAAATAATAACTTTGTGTAGGTGATGCCCTCTAGTGCCCAGAAGCTTTACTCTCTGGAGCTGCCCAGCACCTGGAGCGATGGTGGTGGTCCAGGCCTGTGGTGCCAGCACCTCCTGGGCAGAAAGAGTTCTTTCCTGCTTCCCAGCTGGGATGCCTGCGTCCACTGACAGGGCCAATGGGCTGAGCCCATAAGGAGGAGCCTCTGTGGTACTCCTGTGTAGCTGCCCTAGGCAGGCTGCCCTCCAGCTGGCCTGGTGCAATGGCAGAGGCAGTAGATTTGTAAATGGGTGCCCGCTAGGAGGAATGAGCATCAGGCTGTGAATTGCAGTGGGGGGCCTCTGCATTGCGCTGCCAGCCAGGGGGACGTAACGTCTGAAGCTCCTGAAATTTCCCAACCTGCTGGGCTGAGTGTGCCTTGACAGTTTTGTTCACTTTTACTTTTCCCTGAGCAGCAAGCTCTGCATAATCCTTGCTCCTTCAGCACCCCTCTTGCTGCTGGGGCATCTCTCAGAGTGCCTGCCCTTCCCCTGTCCCAGAGGGGCCAGTCATGGGCATTTGTTCTCCACAAGTGGCTGGAATTTCCATCTCTCTGAGAATTCTGTCTTTGCTTTCCAACTCCTCTTATCTCCCAAGCACCATGTAATGATGGTTTGTGCTCCCAGAGCAGATCTCCAGGGGTGGGTGTTTAGCTGTCCTTGGCTTCTTCTCACTCCCCACTCTCTTTCTATCCCTCCCGCCTGTGAGCTGGGGTGGGGAGATGGCTTGGGTCCTGCTGCATCGTGGCTTTGAGGTATAGCCATTTCTGTTTGGAGTTCTCTGAGCTTTCTGGATGTGTGGTTTGATGTCATTAATTTGGAAAATTTCAAGTCATTATTACTTCAAATAGTTTTTTTGTCCTTTCCTCTACTTTTTTTCCTTTTCTAGTATCCCCATTACATGAATGTTATACCTTTGCAAAATGTCCATGGTTCTTAGATTCTGTTCCATGTTTCTAATTTGTTTTCTCTTTGCATTTCAGTTTTTGAAGTTTTTATTGAATATCTTTAAGTTCACTGATTCTTTCCTTGGCTGTGTCCAAACTGCCCATCAAAGGAATTCTTCATTTATTTTACAGAGTTTTTGATTCCCATCATTTCTTTTTGCTTCTTAGAGCTTCAATATGTCTGCTTATATTGTCCATCTGTTCTTTCATGTTGTCCACTTTTCTACTAAAACCTTTAGCATATTAATCAGTTGTTCTAATTCCAGTCTCTGCCATCTCTGTATCTGGTTCTGACGCTTATTTTATCTCTGTGAGTTTTTTTGTTCTGTTTTGTTATTAGCTTGTGTTGTAAGTTTTTGTTGGAAGCCAGAGATGATGTATTGGGTAACAGGAAGTGAGTCAGATAGGCCTCTGGTGTGAATCTTGATGTTTATCTGAGTAAGAATTAAGTGGTGTTTACTGTTTGCTGTAACTGTGGTATCAGAGACTAAAATTTCTTTTAGTGTCCTTGTTTTATCTCCTCTGTTGTTTTGGGTTTTCCTAGAGACTTCTTAAATAGGATCTGAGGCCTGCAATTCTTTTAGATGTAATGTTCTATTATTATATAGGAGCTGGATTGATGTGGAAATAAAGTGTGAGGGGAGGGGAAATTTTCTACATTCCTATAATTAGATTCAGTTTTTCAGTAAAACTGAAAAGAGAAAGTTGGGCATTTTCTCTTTTCCCCAAGTGGTTAGGCTTTGGTAAAACCTCAGTTGATTAGACACTTGTAAATCAGTTTCCCTTGAGAATAGGCCTTGTTAGGGGGAACAGAGAGTTCTGGGCATACTTCAAAAAGGTTACTTTCCTCTACCACTTCTGGAGGCATGAATTTTTCTCCAGTCTTCACAGTGAAAACCTGGTAGAACTCACAGAGATAAAAATCACAAATGTGTGGGGATCTCCATAAAACTGGGCCATCTCAGCATTTTTAATTCTTGTACTTGACCATGCTGATCCTCCAGCAATTTGTCAATTAGAGTTTAAAGCAATTCTATTGGCTTCCATGAAATGTTTCTGCTCCATATAAGCCGTGGTTCCACATATACACCTGTCTGTCTCTCTGGTTTTCAGGGCAGCAGTTTCCCCTGTGACCCCAGTTCTCTGATGGATCTAAAGAGGGTTGTTGATTTTCAGCTGGTTCAGCTTTTTTCTTGTCGTGACGACAGGAGTGACAACTTCCAAGGTCTTTACTTGTTGTTCCAGAAACCAGAAGTTCACCAGGTCTGTTTTCGAAACTTAAAAAGATTGAGCCAACATTATGTTCAATTAGCAGGATGTAATGTGTCTTCATATTGGAACCCCCCGGCTGTATTGGCCTAGAATCCCAGCACTTAGTCTAATCGGTTGAGCTTTCAAATATCCCACAGGGAGAACTGTAGAATATGACAAGTCCACTAACAGATTCCACTTTTATCCCTTGTTTCTATCACTGCGATGACTATTTTAGACTATACTACCACTGAGAAGATATGGTGGCATCTCTGCCTACTACTACCATAATGCTACTTGCAGTTGAGATTATAGTAGATTTTTGAGGGCGAATGACCCTATTGTCTCAGTGTATATGTGTCTTCCACCCCTGGACTCCTGAGGTTATAACTGCCCCACTCACACATTCATTCAGTGTCTCAAAGTGACCCACAATACCCAAAGGGTAGATAATTTAATAGGGGAGTCCACAAACACATATTCCACTATCTTCATAGTAAATTCCTTCTCACTTGAGCTTTCTTTCCTATAAGCAGGCCTTACTCAGGACCACCTCAGTTCATGTCATATTCAAAAGGAAAGGGTCTAGATTCATTTGATTTACCCACTTGCTATCTAGAGACTAGCTCTCTATTCCAAGAGGTATATGGAGAAGCAGCATACTTAAGACACCTGTGGATCTTCAGAGGCCTGTCCTGAGGCAGGAACCATGTGGCTTGCATTTCCATAGAGCTAGAAATGCCTGAGAATTTATAACCAGCCATGCCCACCAAAAGTGGCCCTTGATTGATAGAGAAAACCTAGTTCTCTTGCCTCAGATTAGACAAATGTAATGTGCAATTAACACTCAAAGTTTCCTCTGTGGGATCAGGGTGAAGCTGCCTCATATCCTTGCTTGACTTGCTCCTTTTCCTTGTCCTGCCTCCTCCACATCTTTACCTATCTCCTTTGGAAGCACTTTCCTAATCAGCCACCTCCTCATGGCTCTCTTCTGAGTGTGCTTCTGAGGAGCTCAACTTGAGACACTATGCAAAGGGTTTAAGGTGGTGAACACCTTCTGGTCTTATATTTTCATAGCCAGAAGTTTCCCTTAATCTACTCCAAAATGATCTGCTTCGTCCAAGTGAAGTGGCCAACACCATTTAAAGGCAGCTACTCATATATATATATATATTTTTTTTCCCGCTCAACCAAATCCTTTGCTTTTGGTTGTTTCCAATCTTTGCATGTATTTTCCTCATGCCTAGCCATCTGAGTCCTGAAAAAGTCAGCATCCACAATAATCAAATGATTCATTTGGTTGACCACTGTTTTCATGGAAGCTTATTGAATATTCACTCTAAAATCAGTTAAGACATTATGACCTCTCTTTTTCCAGCCTTTCTTCCCTCCCGGTGCCTTTATTCAGGCAAAAATGCCCCATTTTCCCAGTCTCAAAACCTGTTCATGAGAAATGAACCAGTCTGTGGCTGAAATTCACAATTGTTCCTTTTATTCTCTAAGGAGTGGGGAGGGATGAGTCAAGATATTTAAAATATACTCTTTCCTTTCATAATGAAAAGCTCTGGGTGTTACTCAAGATATTTCAGGGATCAGACAATAGGTATGAGAAGAAATTTGGAGTACAAGGGCCCTTGGAAATACCCACTGGCATCTGTTCCTGGTAAGTGAAAACCAGTTGTAGCAATTCCTTATTTATAGTTTATAGATTAATCAAGTGGAAAGGGGAGTCATGAATGGACCTCCATCTGTCCCTCACCTGGGGCTGGTAAGAGCTCAGGATCAGGTAACGTCCCCTTCAGCTCAGCAACACCAATAGCCAGAGCAAGTCTATATAATGTGACCGACAAGGCACTGGGTTCAGCAGAAGATAGACTTTATTCAAATCCTGGCTTTGCACTTGCTAGCTGTGTGACCTTAAGAAAGTCACTTAACCTCTCTGTGGCTCTATTTCCCTGGATCTAAAATGGACATAATGATACCGATGCACAAGAGCTGTTATAAAGCATATAAATCAAACATGTAAAATGGCCGGCACCAAGCAAACACCTGAGGAATATTAACTCCTCCACTCCCCCTATACTGCAAGGTTCAGTAAGTCATGCTGGGTTTATCTGAGTCATCCTGCTTCCCTGGTTCAGAAACTGACCTCCAATTAACTCCCAAAATTAACACTCCAGAACATTAAAATTAGAAGGCACTTTTCTATCATCCTGTTCAACTCATCCATTTTGTAGATGATGAAACTGAGGCCTAGAGGGCTCAGGGGCTGTGTTCAAAAGCCTACTGTTTCTCCTCTATTGCTTTTTGCCAGACACCTCATTAATTATCACCTTTTTGAAGTGTGTGTTCAGGAATACAGGCTAATGATTAGCTGTTTGCATCTGCTGCATTATTTGTGAGGTGTTGCTATATGAGATTAGTTCAGGTCCGTTGCAATGGTCTCCCAAAGGTGATGTGGATTCCTCACAGCTCTCCAGAGGTGCCGCCTTTCCTAAGAGAGTGCTGTTCTCTCTGGACACCCTGGTGCTCCGTGAGCAATGATGAAGCTAGAGGAGAGACTCTCACAGAAGCTGGAGCAGTTCGGTTGGCTTCCTGGCCTTTATTGGGTGGCTTTGCCAGACAGCTGTGCTCTGGGGAGGCAGCCCGCCCCTTGTTCCAACCAGGATGTGTTGGAGATGCAGAGATCCAGGAACATCTTCAAGGCCAGATGCTTCAAGCAGCCTTAAGAGCTTCCCTGCCCACAGGCTTGCCCTTTTCTGCAAAGTAGCCCCTCCTTGAGCCCAGTGCTCGAGGGCCACCGGGAGCCTCCTTGAGGACTGAAATAACGAAAGCCCAATCAGAGCAGAGTCAGAAGGGTTGGCTGCTTCCACAAGAGCTGCTACAGTGTGGAACGTAGTAAGTCCCACCAGGGAGAGCAATAGAGATGTGATCAAAACACCCTCAGGGCTTTGTCAAACTACAGCACCCCGTGTGCACAGCAGCCCTGTGATGCTGCCCTTGCCCCCAGCTTCTGCGATAACCTTGGGAGGAGATGCCAAATTCTGCATGTTGGCAGGGAGGTACGTAGACATACCAGAATCCGGGTGGGGGTGAGAGACAGAGGACAAGTTTGGAAAAGCTCCCCAGATGATGCTGATGAGTGTCCCCATCCCCTACAGTTGCCAGATTTAGCAAATAAAAACACAGGACACCCAGTTAAATTTGACTTTCAGATAAACAGTGAATGCTTTTTAGCATAAGTATGTCCTATGTGATACTAGGGACATACTTGTACTAAAAACATGTGCTGTTCATCTGAAATTCAAATCTAACTGGGCATCACACACTTTGTCTGGCAACTCTCCCATCCTTTCCACCCTCAAACAGGAAAGTGACATTTTCAAATGCCATTCTAAAAAAATATACATTCACTGTCAAAAATTCAGAAAATATGAGAAATAAAATTAAAACCAGTCAAAATTTTACCACCTAGAGTTGCTAACCAACTTAACGTTTTGGTCTATTCCGTGTGTGTGTGTGTGTAATTTATTGTCAGTCATATATTTATAAAATTTGGATTATACCAAACATCCAAATATTCAGTTTTATATTATGCTTTTGCTTATTACGTGTATATATGTGTGTATATGCTTTATATGTATGTTATATATAATGCTTTATCTCACATATCATTATATATATTTCCCTATGTCTTCAAATATTCCTAATTAGCAGGTTTTAATAGCTGAAAAAAAGCTTGCTTGAATTTCCACCTCAGACTTGTAGGGGAGTGAGAGAAACAGATCTTCTCAGACCCCTCCATTTTTGCAAACAGCAATTAGCTATCCAATTCCCTTGCACATGCCAGACCCACAAGAGGGAGTCCAGAAATACTAATTGAATAGATAAATGAATGGGTCCCTTTAGACCCTGGCAGCACCCAAACACAATACCCACATTTCCATTGTGAAGGTTCCTACTGAGCTGAAGTGCAGCTTTTTACATGGCAGCAAGACTTGCTGACTCAGCATTCTGGCCTCTGATGTTGAACATAGGCAAAATTTCATTTTTCTTTAGATTTTACAAATAGCATCCATTTGGTGTCAGGCCCCACTGTAGGTACTACAGACACAGAAACAAACAGGAGAAAGGAATTACCTTCATATGAAATTGGCTTTGTGTGTGTGGTGGTCATGGGGAGACAGACAATAAAAAGTAAATAAACAATTATCTCATATAGTGATGGACAAGAACTGAAACCATTATAGCCACACAGCTTACCGTCCATGCCAACACAATTAAACTATTTGATGCTCAGCATTAACATGACTGTAATATTCCAGAAAATTCTAGCCCAAAAAGATAAAGTTGCAAACAATGTTTGTCTTAGGAACTACCTGAAAATTTTATCTGAACTGACTCTTCACTAGTCCTCATCAGGGTAACTGTCCTCTTCTCAGGACAGCCTCACTGGTTGGTATATTCTTCAAGGCCCCCTGTGAAGTCCTCACCTTATTGTGTTCATTGGTTCCTAAACCACTGTATCACAAACTTTGCACAATTCCAATCAGGGCTCCACATTGAAAGACCCACCTTAAACTGGACCCTCAAAATATTATCATTATTCTACCCTTGACTTCTCCCTTCTAAGAAGCTTCTGTGATTCCATCAAAGTAATGGTATCCCTTACTAAGCAATAAATCTGGCTTTGGGCAATCAGCAGGCAATTTTGGTAGTCTGTGGGAACGAGGAGTCAACATGAGTGGTAATGAAGAAAAAGAAGCCAGGCCAGTCAGACCACAGTGATGGAAATGGGGCTGGAAGTGGTGGCTAAAACTTGTACTAAAAACATGTGCTGTTCATCTGAAATTATACCAAACATCCAAATATTCAGTTTTATATTATGCTTTTGCTTATTACGTGTATATATGTGTGTATATGCTTTCATTTGGATGAAAGCCTCTCGAAGGTTGTAACAGTTAAGCTGAGACTTGAAGGAAGAGAAGGATCTGGTATCGCCATATCCTGGGGGCAAAACCTCCCAGGTACTAGGAATAGTAAAAGAAGGAAGGTTGATAGTGGAGCAAGGAGAGGTGGAGGGTAAATGGATGCCAGATTATGTAGCTCATTAAGGCTGATGTAAAAAAACTGGATTTTTATGCTAAGTGTGACTTTAAAAACTGGGAGGTTTGAGCAGGAAAGCTACACTCCATCCACCCATCTGGTCAATGAATATTACCTGAGACCATTCTCTTGCCTGGCATTTGTGGGTACAAACAAACTGCTGGAAATTTAGCATTCTAGAGAAAACAGACACAAAGAGCCAGCCCAGAGAAGACCAGTTCCTGTACGTTGCAGGATATATGGGGAGGGAATGTGACCCAGAAGCTACAGATCCAGAAGAGATGGCCCTTCACCATCACGATTCTGGCTCACACATCACTAGAGTTCCAGAGAAGCACAGATTGCCTGGTGGCAGTTTCCAGTCTATAAGGTCGACAGGGCACTCCACCAAACCTGGCCGTGGACTCCCAGGTGCAGGGGGCTGTTATTTTTATCTACATGCCCAGGACCAAGTACAGTAACTGGCATAGAAATGATGCTCAATAAATACTGGAAGAGATGGTCTGCTTTTTTGGTATTTATACTTGATCCAATTCCAAAGAGTTTGAAATTGTGTACAGGGCTACATATATTATTAAAAATAAATAAATGAGCAAATCAGAAGAAGGGAATGTGAAGGTAGAGAAATAAGATAAAATCCTTCATGAGTAGTTTTGAATAGAGATGAATTACAAAGTTTTCTAGCAGCCAGTGAAAAGAGAGCAAATGTCACTTGCTAGATTCACAGGAACAAAATTGAGAACAATAACAAGAAGCCAGCACCTCAGGAAAAGTGTAGCTCTTTCTAATACTGAATCAAAGAAATTTTTTATGGTTTTCATGGAGAGCTTTTCTGTGAGACAGTTTATCACAACATCCCTAAAACAATATAGTTGTGAGTTTTAAGTGGCTATTTCTTGAAATACCCACTGCAAGCATCATCCAATTGTATCTGAGCATAGTTCCATCAAGGTGGCGAGGCCAGGGACTAGGTACAGCCTGCAATCCTGGTCCACAGCTTGTTGGTGACTAGAGCGCAGAACAGTGGAGGGACCAAAATGGAGCTTGAGGAGCGGTGGAGGATCACGCTGGCTGGGATCCATAGTGTTTGAGCTTGGTGGGGCCAGGTACTTGCATCTTGCACACCTTTGGAAAGGGGTAACTCAGAATGCAGGAGATACTCCCCCTCACACTCCGTGAGAAGCAACTTTCTGCCCCACTAGAACAAAATGAGGGGGAGAGAGGTTTCCACAGAGGACGGATTTGTGGGGAGGGGGGGAATCTTCATGAAGTGCTATAGTAAACACCTCATATTTCAACTCTGTGAGGAAAGCATCTCCTGGCAGACAAGCTCACAAGATGTGTGCAGTGAGTGATGGGGTCATCCAGGGCCTGCCTGTGGCTCCAACAGGGCCCTCCATTTCCTGGGTCATAAAAAGGTGCCCCTGACTGATGGCTAACATACAAGGTGACAGGTATGGAAATGGTTTCTTTTGACTGCATGTGTGTGTCCCAATTTACAGCTAACTCTCCTGAAATTAGCAAGGGCAGATGCCTCTGCTGCTGTTGTGTAAGTATAGTCTCCCAATGGCTCCTCATGGAGAACACCTGGTTTGGAAAAGAACAGGGTGAATTCAAAAGAGAAAAGCAAGCACTCTTTTAAAAATATTGTTATATTTGAATGACTGTAAACATGGTTTAAATTCACTGGATTTCTATCCAAATATATGTGTGTGCAGACATAACCTGTGCTATGCTCTAGTGGCATCAAGCACTTGAGAGGAGGAGTGTCATCTCTTTCTAAGGGCGCTCGCTGACTTATTGAACCCTGACACTGTTTGTAGACGGGATAAGGGAGGCATGGCAAAAGTTAAGTGACTTCTCCAAGGCCATGCAAAGCGGCTCCTAAGTGTCCAGTTTCCTAACTCCTAGTTGAGAGCTCTTTATATGAGATGATGTTGCTAACCCTGTTCCTGAAACTAACATCAGGAGCTCACCAGTAATTACTCATTTCCCCACCTCTTATCTTCTCCACTTTCCTACTAAAGGGATACTCCTAGGTTGAGGGCTGAGTGCAGCTGTTCCATGATCTTACCTGCTATATCCACTTTGCCCATATTTATTTTTGCTTGTCCAAGAGTCCCGAGTGGAAATGCTCCAAACATGTGTGCTCATCAAATGTCTCAGAAATCAACAAAGTTTGTAGAAGGTTGTCAAACCTCAAAACTACAAGGTTGGCATTAGAATCTCCTCCTAGCCTTCTGACCCCGGCTTGTCATTGACTCTGTGAACCCCAGGTCTGTCACCATCTCTCTCTTTTCCATACAGTATTACCAACACCACAAGGGTTTTGTGAATGCTCACATCTGAACTGAAAGACTGGGAGAAATATCAAGGAACTGGGAGAAATATTAATGTGACAGACTCCACATTCTGGGGAGGAATATGAGCAAGAAAGACATCCATAAATTCTCAGACAGTAAGATCAAGAAAATAAATTCCTTGGATGACAAGAGGGAGTAGTGGAATTTATTAGCATTATTATGTTGCACGATTTGTACTGTTTTCATCTTAGATTAGGAAGTCAACAACCACGCACTGTTTGGGACACTCTCTATGTCAGGCTCCTTTCATTACCCATGTAATTTAATAATTATTTCAGGCTTAGGAATACATTCTGACTTCATATTATGTGCGTTATTTGTTGTAGGTGCTATTGCAAGGGAGGGCAGAAGAGGTGATGGAGGGGGTGGAGAAGGCAAAGACACAGTGC
>JAVSCE010013242.1:0-116430 GCA_032199065.1 Smutsia gigantea
AAAAATGGAAGAGGAGGGAATACTTCCAAACTCATTCTATGAAGCCAGCATCACTCTAATAACAAAACAAGGCAAGGACATTCGGTTAGCAAACCGAATTCAAAAATACATCAAGAGGCTCATACACCATGATCAAGTGGGATTCATCCCAGGAATGCAAGGATGGTACAACATTTGAAAATCCATCAACATCATCCATCACATCAACAAAAAGGACAAAAACCACATGATCGTCTCCATAGATGCTGAAAAAGCATTCTACAAAATTCAACATCTATTAATGATTAAAAACTCTCAACACAATTTTATTTAATGAGGTTATGATGAGGTACAGTTTGGGTGTCTCTTACTTTTGTTCCAGTGCCCCCGCTGGGACCTGATTGGGACCAGTTTGGTGTGGTCTCAGTAGGCAAGAAGTTATCTCCCTGCAAAGCCTTTTTGTTTTCATGTGGGACTCCCTACCTGGGCAGAGTTTGGGCAATTTTTTTTTCTTTTTTTTTTTCCTTATCTTCAACTTCCCTGGCTGTTCATGTCTATCTTTCTACCTAATACTTACACTGAGAGTTTCATACACGCCTTTCCTCCCTACCATATACAATGGTGCACCTCTCATTTCTGGTGGAGAAAAAAAAGGCCGGATATTTTCCCTTAGTTCTGTTCAGTGTAGGCCAAATAAAATAGAACAAAATGGAAAACAATACACAATGGAAAAGCAGACAACTGAAACTTAAAACTTCTTGGTTCTTCATGGTTTTATTTGCTAAAATCTCTAAGGACTGTGTTGCAAAAGAGTGATAACTACAACTATAAAAGAAAATAATAGGAAAGTTACTAGAAAAAGAGGGCAATTATGCTTGGTACTAGAGAATGGGATAAAAAAAGAGTAAATTTAAAGAAAAAGGAAATAATTATATAAAAATGGCATTCATGGCCATTTACAGCAGGGCCCCGAGGACAGCAAATACCAATCGCTAAGGCTGTTAATGCTGATTTCATCAGGTTGAGGAGAAAGTCCATGTTTCTGGAGGTAAATGAAACCCACAGCTAGAATTTCTAATTCCATAGCTACTCTATCTGAAGAGTGTGGAAGAGTCAGTTACCTGACCCGTTCAGATCATTCCTTCTCTGCCTAGCAGCCTCCCCTCATAGAAAAGCAACAAAAAAGAAATTGTGCCTGTCTCTCCAATAAACCATTAAATCTCTCAATCATAATATTAAGTTTAAGAAGCAGGTTGCAAAGAAACTTACATGAAATAAATACAAAGTGAAATTATTTCTCTGCATATATGTAGATGTGAGTGTATGAATATGTACAAAAAGGTCTGGAAGTTTAGACATTAAATTCACCATGTTACCTCTTAAGATGGGAGAGTGGGTTTCTGTATTTGACATGGAGATATTAGTTTATCTGTTTGAGTTTTTAATAAGATTTTGCTATGTTTCATACATTGTTTTAACAAGTGAATAAAAAGGACAAATAACTTGATAATAGATGGGTTAGTTCTCAGTTCAAAACCCAGGGAGAAAGAAAGGTGTTATTTAGTAAGCCTCTGTCAAATATTTTATATTTCATTAAGTAGAAGCTGGGTGTTCTGCCTCCATGGAAAATAAGCCATGATTGATCCTATTTTAAATAACAAATATAACCTCATAGAAATACCCAAAATAAGGCATCATTCATATTCTATGATTAAAATGAAATAATCTAGGAATTAAGAAAAAAAAGCTTAAAATTAAATTGTATCAAAGAAAAATTTGAAAATAAAATATTTTTTCTAAATAAGAAAAATGTACTAGTTTTTCATAGCTGAACAGATTGTAGAATATTTAATTAGCAAATAAAAAAATTTTAAAACAGCAAACTTTGTCATTTCCAGAATAATCCATGCATCCTGAGAGTTCTAAATCAATATTCTTTTCAGACAATTCACATAACAATTTGTCTTAAATTCAGTGTCCTCAAGAGTAGAGGGAAGAAGGGCATACCTTAAAGTTACTTTAAAGGTCACTTTTCCAAAGTTGCTTAGAATTGCAAGGCAGCAGAATATCAGAAGATGATTAAAAATTAAACTGGTGAAGACTTGTCAAAGTACATATCTCATCAAATAGCATTTCAATCTCTGTTATTCATCTTTACTTCCTTAAACCTAGTTTATGTTTGTTAGACTTATGTGAAAATTTTCCTCCTTCAGAGTCAAATGTGGACCCCTCTTATAATTGAAAATGCTCCTTTGAATCTCTGTGGCAGGCAGAGGATCTGTCTGTTATTTCTCCCTGTGACTTCTCAAACCTGGAATGACATTATCAGGTTTCCAACATGACCCTCGAATTGAGTAATTGGAGGAGAATTTAATAAATATATTATTTTACAAAGCTGTGGGCAGGAAACCAAATAAGGAGATCATAGGCAGCAGTCCGCTGGTAACATACCCAGACACACATGTGAGCAGAGGGCTTTGGAAAATAATCCAGAGACAGAGAGACAGTGGTCATAGTATAGTCAGCCAGAGAGAGCCCCACAGAAGAGAGCCATGATTTACCTTATTTCCCACCCTTTTTTAGTGCTTCTGCAGTGCTCTTCATTCTCTAGTCTATAGCACAAAGGATCCAACTGGTGAAATCTGTAGAGGCCCCAGTATTCAAGGGTAACATGTATCTGGAGGGACAACCAACATAAACCTAGCTCAGATACCATGAAAGACAGGTAGGGAGCCATGGGAAATGGTATTTGGCATCAATCCTATGCCTCAGAACTGACCTGTATAATCATTTTTCATCTTTGAGAGCATAGCAATGCCTCAGCAATAAGAAAGGGTGGTGAGGGCACTAGTGATATTGAGCTAGAGGTAAAACTACAAGGTTTTGCATTATATTCAGCCCTGTTAGCAAACCATCCTGAGAAATGTTTTAGCCTCTAATAGCTTCACAACTGAGTCAGGCAATTTAAGCATATCTTTCTACTTACCCAAGAGGAAATGTTCAAGAAACATAATGTGAAAACAAAAATATGACCTCCAACCAAGATCTTATAGCACATATGCCCAGGGAAAGACTATTGTCTAGTTCCCATGCCTCAGGCTAACCTTCTCCCTGCAGCTCTAGGAACCACTGTATCTGTCAGAATATTTTCAGCATGTTTCTTTTTTAAAGGGGAAGTGTCATATAGACTATCAGTTTCAATTTGAGTATGATGACGCTTATAATATGCAATGAATTTGAGATAGCATTATACAAATTGGCTTAAGGGAGTGAGGAATACTTGAATTGCTAAGTATTAATAGATTTTGTCACTCTAAATAAATTAAACCTTGCATCAATAATAGTATTTCCTGCTTCTCAGATTGTATCTTAGGACATAAGCCCCATCTCTGATCTATTCAAAGATGTGATCCAGTTGGGAGTTGGTTTGCTCTGCTGGATAGAGTTGAAGATTTCATGCAGATCAAGGCACAGGATTGGAGGGGTATTTATTTTGAACAAATTTAGGAGAAAGCTGTGGGGAAAGGAAGACTATTTACATTTTGTTTGTTGAAATGATGTTTGAGGCTCAACTGGATATCTAGTTGTCAACAAACACTGGGAGTGAGTATAATTAAAAATGGGATACCAAGGTAAGTAATAGTCCAAGGGAAGACATTAATAACAGACATTAATATTAATAGATTAGAGCCTATCCAAGACAAGAGAAAAGACTAGACTGTAAGTAAATTCTGTTATGACACTGTAAGAGATAAAACAGGACACCGCCCCCCACCCATCCCTTAAGGGCTTAGTGTATTTGCATAAACTAAGCTTTCATTACTCTACCTACTTTAAAATCATCTGGAATAATTTGACAGTAGTATTACATAATATAAAAATATCTCTATTCATTTTTATTTAATGGGATATTTAGTGAGTGCTATTCTGTAAGGCACTGTTTTAGGCACTGAAGATACAAAATGAAAAGACTGACAAGAATCTGACCTAGTAGAGCTTACATTCAAGTTCACGAGACAGATAGTGAGTAAATAAAATAAACAAGTGCAAAACCAAATACAAGTAATTTATATACTATGAAGAAAAAGGATAAGGAGATAGAATTCTGGAAATTATTTCAGACAAGGTGACAAGGTGACATTTGAACATACACTTGAATGAAGTTTGGGAACCAGCCATGCAAGTAATCTAGGGGAAGAATATTCCAGGTGAAGGAAACAGTAAGAGCAAAGGTCTTGAAATAGATTGATGATTGGCATGTTTCATGGACATCAGGAAGCCCACTCCATTCTAAGCATGGGACAGAAAAAGAGGCTGATAGAGAACTAGTCGGGAGCCAAACCACAGAGGGCTGTTTAGGCAAAGGGAAAGGGTTTCAGTTTAATTCTAAATGTGATGAAAGACCTTAGGGGATTTGGGGTAGAATAATGAAATGACCTGAATCAAAACCGGTGACTCTGTATTCTCTAGAACTCTGAGGAAGATTAATTCCGGGAGACCAGTTGGTGAGTGATTATAGTAGTTTAGGTGAGAGATGATCATAATCTTTTGCCCTTAGAACTTGTGACCTGACTAGTACTTATTCTATGTATTAGCTTTATGCTTGTTTTGAAAGCAAAACTCCATTCCTTTCTATATTTCTCAATCATACAACTTTTTCACTTTGAGGTAAAAGGGTCAATTGCAACACTGAGTTTGGAAAACGTAGATAACCTGAATGTGGTCTGACACCTGCAATAAGTCTCTGATGGATTCTCTTATTGCTTGCCAAAACATCCCCCAATTACTATTTTCATTTGCTTCATAAAACTCAGCATCATCTTCAGTCATCTCTGGACCAGCTGTTCTGATTGTGAAACTTCAAATAGTTTCTCTAATCACCAACCTCTGATGACTGTGTTTTAAGTCCTGAAAACAACCTGGGATAAATTTAGAAATCAAGAACAAAGCACATATGAGACTCTAGGTTTAACAGCTTGTGGCTTTTAATGGCATCTGTCATCATGTCTTTGAAAAGCTATTTATCACCACAATTCCCTACTGTACTATTTTGAAATGGTGGCCTTTTAATCTTCTTCACGCAAACATTTAATGTAAACAAAACTACCAGGATCAAAATAGGTATATCATACTTGATAAAGAACTGATTTCTGCTTTGAAAAATGCAAAGGTGCCTGGCATTAGATAATCAAATAAAATTAAACATGGGATTTTCCCTAATATTTCGAAATACTCATTTCTGATACTCCTAAGTCACATGACATCCATTGTGTTAGACAATTTCTCAGCTTCACACAAGCACGGACCACATGTGACACAGCAGAGGAGTGACAGGTAGGTGTAGAAGCGTTAATAGTAATGGTTTGCTCTATGCCATGGGGCATGAGCTTCATCCATATGGGCTACAATGACTTTGAGAAATTAGAAATTTCAGTTAAACATATTTAAGATCCCTTTAGGATATGAACAGTTACACATTTTTGAGCAGTAAGATAAATCTTCCAGGTTTAGTTGCCCACAAAATGATACCATGAATCACTAAAAAAAAGGATAGATTAGATCTTTAGCTCTACTAGTTCTATGCAATCCATTACCAAGGTAGATTTTTATACTCTTGAAGTGCTTATTAAATTAGTAAAACACAATACAAAGTAATCTAGCTTGTAGTAAATTTTGGTTGTTGCACAATGGGATTTTGTACTATACTTAAAAAAATAAAGTGTTGTTTATACACGTTTTAAGAATGTAGGTCTGGTAAGATTTTCTTTAAGATGAGTGTCCGGTTGGGTGTTTTTATTTTTTTCTTCCAGCTACATTAATTCATAATATAAGTTGTCTTCTCCACTCTCTTTCAGCATCTCTTAGTGTTCTTCTCTGAGGAGTGGCAAAGTCTAGAAGCAGGAGATTGTAAAACAAATTATTCTCATCACCACAAGAATGTCATCAGGCTTGAAATCTTGCCTATCTAGAGGACAGTCAGACTTTCCATCAGCACCCTGCCATCCCTGTGTCCACAAATCTGCTTTCTACAGTCTCTCTGTCTGAAATGAAGAGAACAACTCTATGAAATATGGCATGCTCAGATGTCTTATTGCTTAACTGCCTTTTCCTTTATTATTCAGTTTCAGGACCTCTATAGATCACACCAATTGAGAAACCACGAATAAACCCCAAACCTATTCATGGAATGATAATTCAAGACATTTTTATTTTGTAGACAATTTCCCAATTTGTGAGCAATATTGATCTACAGAAGATGACCATCTCATTCCACTGAAAAAGGTCTAGTGTAAGATACTGTAACAATACTAATGTAGGTCAATTTGCTATTGCAGTGTTTTTTATCATTTTCACATCCCCCATTTTATGTCATGTCGCCCCGTTTTCTGAGTGATAGTGATTAGTGCATCAGAATGACAAACCAAGGGGCTCTAGTCATCCCTTCAGACACGTACACTGGCATCTTCCTGCAGTGAGATGGCAGCCAGTGCAGACAGGAGCCGTGGCAGAGAACTGAGTGAGTTCTCCAATTTTAGAAGTAAGGAGTGAGCTCAGTTGTTTCATGGAAAGGTCAGATCATCTGTTAGTCATAGTGATATGCATGTGCAGGTCAAAATTCACTTTCAAAAGCCTCACCAGGCCCTAGTATTACAGAATGACAATTGTTTTGTACTATAGCTTGTTAGAGTTTAGTAAACCTTAAGTATAGATGAAACTGAATGAGAAGAAATCAGAAATGAGGATTCATATAACTTAAGGCAAGGTTTTAAGGAAAATATACCTAGACATTTATAAAACTAAATCTATGCACCTAGATTTCTCTTTTGAAGTGATGAGAGTTGCCACACAAATTATAGTGCCCCTGAAATTAGTTCCTTAGGTCCTCCGGATCTTGGAATAATTTGATGCAGCTATATCATGCACACACTATGTTACTGTTATTTGCTGTACCGTTACTTCTCAGTGTGTTAGCTTTTAAGTGGCTGTTTTGGAATTGTTTGGTGTGCACTTATATTTTATTGATACTTAATATGAATATTGTCATATTTCTTTTAAGAATATTTACCCAGAATCATAATCTAGTTATATCAGAAGAATGTTTTCATGCCTTAATTCATAGATAGATAATGGGTGCATTGGTCTGACTTTTCAAATTTTTCTGCAAGCAGGTTTGGTTTATCAGCTTCCATGCTACACAGAATTGTTTTTTAAATGTTCATCTTGTTTCCAGGTTACAAAGAGTCTGAAACAAATACCTTAAATATTGATTAAGGTATTCATTTACTTTATCTAATTACCTGACTGGAGGTTCCTTTAGAATCTAACAATTTTGTCTATAGCCCATTTTGTCAGCATAAACGAGAAACTCAATTCATTTAGCTTAACAAATATTAATTTCAAAATCAATGAGAATTGTTTTATAGTTCAAACCTAAGTGTTCACTATTATATTGTTAGTGTTTCCAATTTATAAAATGTTTTAGATTTATCTAAATTAAAAGAATCTTTTTGAAAAGTTAGAAAAAAAGAAATGTCTGCATGAAATGAGATATTACTTCAGGGCTTCATTTCTGACATGTTCATTCTGCCCAGGGGCCTCAAGTGCACTCCTTATTTATACCCCTTCATATACCTGTTTACCTGCCCACCTTATCCTCTGTTATACTCTTGAGTGGGGCGCAGTTCTCTGGAGTTTCCCATGATTTATATTTTCACCAACATTTATCTCTAGGTACTGCTAGATATAGACCACCTCATTCCTTTAACCACAGGGCCAAACTGCAAATTTATAAGGATTTAACCACAGTACTAAACTCACCTGTATGTAGATCTTCATATGACCATAATTTTAGAACTAAACAGCAGTATACATATTCTTACAAATATAATGATGATTTTTGTAAGTAAAAGTACATCTAGTATTAAGATTCTCTTTGAATAACTAAAAGAGAATGAGTTTGAATAGTGCATTGGATGCAAATTAGGACCCAGGGTCGAACCTGGGTTGTGTTTAGTTTCCCAGTGTAAATAACAAACTCAATTCTAATAATGGTCTTTCATTCAGTTTGTCATTATATCACTCAGATGCAAAGTGAAATATCAGACATTTAAAAGACTTTCTACAGTGGAACTTGCCATCACTATGCTAAGTGAAATAAGTCAGACAGGGAAAGACAAATACCATATGCTCTCACTTATATGTGGAATCTCATATGTGGGAAAGTAAAAAGGCTCACAGATAAGAGAAGAGATTGGTGGTTGCCAGATGGTAAGGGAGAGGGGTGGGACAGAAAGGGTGAAGGAGATCAAAAGATGCAAACTTCCAGTTATAAAATAAATAAGTCATGGGGATATACAGCATGGTGACTGTAGTTAGTAATACTTTGTTGCATGTTTGGAAAGTTCCTGAGAAAGTACATCTTATAAATTCTCATCACAATAAAAAATATTCTGTAACTCTCTATAGTGATGGATATTAACTAGACTTATCATGGTGATCATTTTGCAAAACATACGAATATGGTATCATCATGTGTACATCTAACACTAATACAATGGTGTATGTCAGTGGTATGAATAAAAAATACAGAAAACAAAAAATAGAAAAGACTTTCTATAAGAGCAGCTTTTAAATTTGCTATAGATTTTTAGTGAATCATCAACTCGCTTTCTAGATTTTAAGTTAGAACTAGAATCCTTAGAAGTACAATGTTTTAAAAAATGATTAGGTACACATGACCACCCATGGCCTTGTGATTCAAGGGTTCCAGTTGCCATAAACTAGATATAAATTAGAACTCCAGAATCATTTTATTTTTAGCATAATTTGATATCAAAAGACTAATCTTAATGAGAACATTATAATGATTCTTAAGAAGATTTCAATTAATTTACCATGTTGGAGCAAATTGGAAGGGGATGATTGAAGCATTAAAATGAAGCAAAAAGAGAAATTGAATTAATATAGTAAAACTGTCATAGTGAAAGCAATTATACTTGTATTTTTACCAGAAACAATAGTGGAAAACATCAAGTGACTTGTCAGTGGGAATGACTATGGGATGGACACATTTTCATTAATCAGAGATATAAGCCATTGCTTTTAAAAATTAATACTTATTTTCAACAAATGTATTAGATAAAACTGGTTTTAAAGTAAACTATCCCTGAAATGATTATTTAAAAAAATAATTCCTATACCTTAAAGGCAATCATTTAATATTTAACTATGTGTGTGCTAATCATCTCCAAAGGTGTAAGGACTATGAATACATTGCTATATCTTGTTTAATCAGCTCAAACATTACCTGACAACTTACTGTAATATTCTGTTATTTCAGCTCACTTCTACCCTCTATTTTCCTCTCAATAATTAGGCCACAATTTTACTTAAACACATTTAATATTTCCATGATATTCAAATACTGTTCACTGCAGAACCAAGAAAAGTACTTGATTGTGTTTCCTTCCTCTACATTTATTTTATTACCGGAATTAAAAATTGACCTCCACTTTTGATTTGGTTTTCTTTGAGCTTATGAATAAGTCACCCTGTGCACTTCAGAAGCTCTGTAGAATGCCTCATTATAAAATTTTCCATATGGTCACAGCTTTCAACTCATTTTCAAGCATATTTTATTTTCCTGAATATATGCCTAATGGAGACATCTGACCTACTAAAATGTGACCTTGTACTCTCTAGTCCTACTACACAGCTATCACATGGATACTTTCATTTGCCGTTATCTCTGGATTTTTTTTTTTAATCTCTGTACTCTGTTGGGCCCACTGTTCCTGGATCACACTTCTATGCTGGTTTATTTCTTTGTCTTGACAGAAATGCTTCTCAGATGGCATCCTGGGAAAAGGGACAGGACAGTCGAATTTTCTATACTTTGAAAGTCAAAAAATAATTTTATTTTTCTCTGCTATATGTTAGATAATATAGATGGATAAAGAATTTTCGGTTGTAAATATACTTTGCCCAGAATTTGGAAAACATTGTTCAGAATTCTTGTTTCTACTGCTGCATTTGAGAACCTGTTATACTGATTCATCATCCTTTGTGTTGGATTTACCTATTCCTCAAACTATTTTCGTATTTTAATTTGTCCCTCATTCACCCATGTGTGAGGGAGGACTTCGCGTGCGAGAGTCACAAGAGATGCCTGAACAAATGACACCTAACACTGAGCGGAGATTAACCGCATGTTACTACTCACATGTGCCTGCAGACCAGGGCAGGAGGGTACTGCAAAGCTACATAGGGAGTGCACGTGGGGACAGAGTGAACAACAAGCTATGGGAGGCAGGCTCTGTGGTTCCAGTAGGTTGGGGCGCTCTTCATTTCCACTGAAGAATGTGAGCTTGTTTGACTAATCCATTGGCCAAAATAATCCCATGAACTGAGACCCACCATTCAGGTTAAGGAGGAACTGTGCCTGATCCCTCTGCTAGGAGGGTCCTTCGGCTAGGGGGCTTAACAGCAGGAGCAGAATAGGATGGGGCATGACTTGCAGTTAAGCCTTTGAGGCAGTCCCAGTTTTAGCAATTGTCAAGGGAGCAAATAATATTAATTTTAGTATTTACACTCCATACGGGACCTACCTCTTACTTTCTGTGTTCTAATAGTTCATGTTAAATAAGGGCCTACTTTTCATTCCCTGTGCTGGGCAGTTTTGGACCCTATCACTAGACATCCATCCCCCTGTTTCTGAGATTTTTATATTTTTGAATGATTGCTTTCAGGAGTTCCTTTTCTTTTGTTTCACTTTTCTTCTTTTGTTGAAGTTCTGTTAGCCAAATTTTAGATTACTTCAGTTTTTCTACTATTTTTCTTATCTATTTCCTTGTGTTGAACATCATCTTGCCCTCTTTTTCTTTTCCCTGAGAGAGACTTGCCTTTTCTTGCCATCACTTTTCTATTTTTATAACTATTATATTTAGAAGTTCCAAAACCTCTTTTCTTTATCTCTGAATGATTTTAAAGTATCACTTCACCATTATCTCTGACTATATTACTAATATTTTTTCTTCCATCATTGTCACTATTTCCTTTTTCCTATTTGCTTGCTTTGTCTATATCATCAGTTCTTAAATGTTGGCAGCCCATTTATATTTACAAATGAGGCACTAAAAATTGATTGGAAACTCTATGTGCATTGAATTTATTGTAAGGCAGTCAGCTCTTCTGCCCAGGGGGTGTAAATCTGGCTGCTGTTTTTCTGGATCTAAATAGGCAAAAGGGTGGATAGTCAGAGCCTGACCTAATGCAAAAAGTATACTTCCACACTGTGTACCTACGTTGGGTATAGGACCTGGGGGGCAAATGCAGACTGTAAATATACTTTGCCATGGTTTTCAACAGACATTCCTTTTAGTGTAGCAGTCAAATTCTCATCATTTTACAGAAAATGAAGGTTGTATACCACCTGTATGATATTTTGTAAACTTCACTAAAGAAATGCCTGCTCAAAGTCTGAAATTGTTATCTATAGTTGAAGCCATCACCTCCATTCCCCAGTGCTAGGCAGGACTTCACTTCACCATCTGATTCTGAACCTTCTGTGTCCTCAGCTTCCCTGTTAGGGAGTATTGCATTCCGTCCACTGGATAATGCTGCTGTCCTTAGTGTGCTGTGAACTTGGCTATTACTCATAATCTAACAAATTAAAATGCAAAGGAAATTTTGCATTCAAAAATTCATTTTAATAGTTGGTAAAAGAATTCTTTATAGTAAACCTTTCACTGAGGATCTACGACCAGTATTTACTTACTCACTGTTTTTGTACCTGAATTGGTTGTGGATGTGTTTTGATTGTGTTGAAGTAATGAGGTCAGCTCATTCTGACATGGCAATGGTTTTGCTGTGGTAACTCAAAGGACTGATACCAGCTGTGCCCTTGGAGGGCATTGGAAGTGGGCCGGCACCACTGGGTTGGGTGAAATGGACTGCACTGGGAACCCAAGGAGTAGTGATCCTCAGCTCTCCCTAGGCATACCTCTGTAGAAAGAAGGAATTTAAGAACTTTTCAGCATTCGGATTTAATCTAGTGACACTGAGAAAAAAAGGCCACTCAGATCCACATAAGGTGTGTACAACTGTATTTGAAATATGTTTTTGTGTTTGTGTATAGAATGGGTAAATAAAACTGTTGAATAACTTGAACCTAAAAAAAAAATCCCCACCCCCATCCCAATTTGAAGGTCGTTAGGGATGACTTCTTCCTTGCTAAGTCACTTACCACTTATTCTTCTGCCTCATGTTTTCAAGCACTGTGGGCCAGGTTTGCAGACTTATCCTTCATTCATTGCAAATGGATTTTGTGGTTGTATCATCCTGAATTTTCTTTTTAAAATTTTCTTATTATTAAAGGAAATATTTTTGCAGTTAAGATCTGGGGTCCTTAAGTTTAAAGACCTCGTTTTTAAATCCTGACATTTCTCCTTTCTTGAAACACTCTGGACATCAATTCTCCCCATTAAAAAAAAAAAGCATGGAAAAATAATAATAGACCTCAGAGATATGCTCTGGGGGTTAAATGTGAAAAGCATTAAAAAATAACTGGCACAGTGCTATATAGTAGAAGTTAAATTTTATATTATTATTTCCATTTTCATCATCAGAGAGATCATCTGAATAATTTTCATCATCAGTCCAAATATGTTGTTCTTCAGTCTGACCTCTATTTTGCTTACTCTCTTTTATTTAAATATAGGCTTTCTAAGCTGTAACATCTTTGAATTTCTCTTTTATAGTCTCCATGCTTTGGGTGATATTTACTTCCATTGTTTCAATCATTTCTATATTATAGATTATTGACAAAATTTCATCTCTAGAAATTACTTCTTCCTAGAAATACTCTCCCATGATTGAGACTTGATTCTAACTTCACCTCAGGCTTTCATCTGCAGTTGAAATTCAACATGTTCCCAAACACCAATGCCCTCACTATTGAACTTTCTTTGAACATTTGTATGTCGATGACTTGTTATCCATTCTTTTAAGCCTTCCAAGTTAAAACTTTGAATTCAAAACCTTTGATTTCTCTTTTCTTTATAATTTTTTTCTTTGTATTCATTGCCACTGCTGTGTCCTATGTCATTCCATGATTCCTATTGGATTAGAGAATTATAATCATCTTCAAACTAGTTTAATCATCTCTATACACTTCAGTCATTCAGAAAACATGTTTTGCTTCCCTTTTGGGTGTCAAACACTATACCAAATTCCATAAGTAAGTGCATTAGAAGTGTTGTGTGAGGTGTTATGTACAGAGTAAAAGGATAAACTCAAATTTAGGAGTCAGTTTTCTTTCACGGGTGGATTATCCTTAAATCCACAGAAAACCCTTGAAAAATAAATGAGTTGGAAGAGTGGCTCACGCAATGCATTCTATATACAATTATTAAATGAAACCTTCTTTCTCATATCCTTATGCAAAAATTTTTAGTTTCTCCATTTCCTATCCAGTAAAATCTAGCATATGCAGTTTGACATTCAGGCCATTGGAAATGTGACCCAGTCATATTTTTCTGCCTTCATATCCCAGTACTTCTTTAGGTACTTAAACTATTTTCTAATGTACCTAGGCTGTTTGCAATGTCTTCATATACTACCTCCCTTTATTTTGCACACTTTATTTCTTCAATTTGGATATCTGCCTCAAGTTTCCTCCTTTGACATTTCTGCTTCTTAAACCTTATTCACTTCCTTCAGAAGCACTTCCTTCTGATACTGAGACAGGGACCATGGGCTTAGACAGAATAGGATGAGAGCCTCTGGAAAAAGCAAGGCAGGATATTTACAGTTAAAACAATATAACTACATGCAAGGAAACCCCCTACCAAAACTCTATGTTGAACATTAAGCTCTAGAGTCATTCTTCAGTGAGATCAGTTAATATTCCCCAGATAAAGAAGAGTAGCAATGTTTTTATTATGCTAATCATTTGTAATCATGTGTGAGATTCACCTTAGCATGCTAAAGGCCCAGGTCTAAGTGCTGTCTTTCCTCCTTCAGATCTGATGAGGTGATTTTGCAAACTGGGCAACTAATTTAGCATGCAGACCAAGCTGTAAACAACATAGTAAAAGGCAGGAAGGATTCTACCTTAAAGATAAGATTGCATTTTAAAACCCAGAAAGTTTAAGAAGTAAGATTCATAACTTACTCTTCAGCCAACAGACAATACCTCAGCCCACCTTGGTTCCCAGAAGTCCTCAACTGCCTATAAAATCCCTGCACAACACATCACTGCGGGCTCTCTTGTCCCCTCCTGGCTCATTCCAGGAGCTCTGTCTGTCTTCTCACTGTATCTCTCAATAAAAGTCTCCCTGGCTCTCCTACCTTGACTGTTTGCTAAGTTCATTCTTCGACTCCGCAAACAAGAACCCCAGCATCAATACTTCTACCCATATCATTTATTTTTCCTCTAACTTGCCCCAGGGCATATTTCCAGGTCTTTTGTAGTATTTATGGTATTCATGTTTTTATTATATCTGCATTGGATTATAAACTCCTTGGGAAAGTTCCCATTACTTATTCTTTATGTCTTTCATAACAAACTGTGTTACACTTAATAGGCATTCAAGTATTGATGGATTTACATTTGATTTTTAATGCCATGTTAACATTATAATCCTTTTTGTTCAAAACAAAATGTTAGCTGGAAGTTTTTTTGTTTTCATAAACAGTGTGTCTTCAGCAATTATGCTGAGTTTAACATCTCATTTTTTTCCCTCAGAGTATGGATATTTTAAAATAACAAGCCTCCAGTGTGAGTGTCTATTACTGAATTCCTTCAGAGGTAGGAATTAGGATGTTTACTACATAAATTTCAGCTTAAACTGAACTGCCAAGAGGCACAAAAACAACACAAGTTGTCTTCAAAACTAAGGAGTTCTCAAATTTTTAATGCTTCTTTGAATTCCTATCTCTAATAAAACATGCTCTGTTGAGCCACTAGTTTTGTCCTATTAGGCATATTAACGAATTAGTGCAATTTTAGAGTTTGGTGTATATGTGCATCTGTATAGTACTCATATACACACTATGATTTAAAAAAAAATCCCACATAATACAATGCAAAGTTTGTATTTTTCACAATCCTTTGTGAAAAACACAATTACATAGATAACAATGATGTTTAAAAATATCATAACCCACTAAATTTGAAGCTATTCATATTTACATTTATGTAAAATTCTTTTCAAGGTCCTGTACTGCATCACTTTAACAAGATGGAAAATGTAATTCTTAATTGATGTTCTTAATTATTAAATTTATTATTTTAGATTATATATATATATATATATATATATACATGTTCTTTATTAAATTCATTATTATTTAGTATTCCTCTATACCTTGGCCTGTTTCTAAGAGAGATGCTATTTTGGAAGTCATGAGTACACATATGTCAATTTGAATGTTTCTTGTGGAAAAAGTATCTGAGTACATAGAGGATAGCATGAGTAAGAACTCAAGATCCTGAAAAAAGAAAGGAATGAATCCATAGTTTTTTCTTCTGGTCAGGACCTTGCCTGAAATTAGATTTATGCCATTCCATTTCCAACAGAATAGCTATTTTGATCATAAGAATGGAGGAACATTGTCTTTTTCGGTCCCCATTACAATTTCTGTGATTCTCATAGTATGGAAATGTTAATGTTTTATATATTTCTGACAGTGGTAATGCACAATTCTGTCTTGACCTTTCCAATATGATATAGATTGATTAGCTGGGCACTTTATTTCTTCCTTTGTCTATGCTGTAATAGTCTATTAAACAAAAGGGCAAAATGATAAATCAATCAAACTTCCTAATATGTTGGATGATAGTCCTTCAATTTTGGCTAGTTAACATAGACACATATTCATTGTTTAAATATATCCATAAATATATTCACATTGGCAAGGCATTCTATTATTGTAAATATATCATTATATATTTTTCTTCTGAATTATAGTTTTATTTAATATCTGATCTCATGCTTTCCATTGCCAGTTATGGGTTGTGCAAAAAACAAAAGTTGGCTTTTAGCTTCTAGCTTTTAGAAATTTGGGGTACTTTTCTTAACAAAAATTGAATGATTTCCCTAGGTATTTTGGACAAAGTAGAAAGGTCCCTACATGTTATTTCAAACTAATAAAAGGTCTTAAGGTTTCTGCACACACATGCAAGGTGACAGAAGTGAATATCTGAATAAATAATTTCAAATTATTTCCTTATGATAATGCAGACAAGGATGGAAGAAGAACAATTCCGGCCTCTCTCATTCAGAGTCAACAGTTACTCTGTACCTTAAACTGATTGGTTCTTATTTGTTCCACACAAAGATAACTCTGTTCTGAGAACCAAACCTGTCACTCTAAAAATTCTCTAAGCAGTATCAAAATCACTGTATTACGAGTAGGAGAGAGGTCTAATACATAGTGTTCTGTGTCTGGCTCACTCCTAAGGAAATCAATTAATAGTAATACAGTGATTAACAGCTTTGTAGGCCAGGTTCCCAGAGTCAATAATTCCCATTTTCACCACTACAGGGATATCATAAGAGAAATACAGTATGTTATCTTGAAGTTAAAATTAGTGTTTTTGACACTTGGCAGCCATCAAAGCATTCCAAATTATTGAGGGTCACTGCTTTTATATAGTACAGGTGACAATTACAGTTTTGATTTCCAGTAGGAACATATTATTTGAATATTTGGAACAAAAAGCGTAGTGTACACTTCTTTCAAAAGTGAAATAAAAATATGACACAATATTACTGTTTTTGGAGGACAGCAGGGTTTGTGACACTATAAATAAAAAGAACTGAACTTGCTTATCTTGTTCTCTGGTAATCTTGGATGTCCACTGTATTTTCCAACACAAGGTAGATTGCAGTTTTTCATTAGAGAAACGAAAAGGAGAAAGAAGTAAAGTTACAAGCTAATATTTAATTTGGCTTTACAAAGAGATAAATGGTACAATTAAACACTTATAACCCTTACCTGTGAA
Organism: Smutsia gigantea; assembly: GCA_032199065.1. Classification (NCBI taxonomy): domain Eukaryota; kingdom Metazoa; phylum Chordata; class Mammalia; order Pholidota; family Manidae; genus Smutsia; species Smutsia gigantea. The sequence goes on from JAVSCE010013242.1 coordinate 16,988, forward strand.
TTTGGAGTCATCTCTTCCTGGATTATTCCAGGAAGAAATCTAGGAGTCATCTGGATAACTTTGTTTACCACACCATTTGTATCCAATGGATATTCAAGGCTGTGCATCCCTTCCTTACTACTTCTGCTACCACACTGTCTCCTTTTACATTCAACAAGTATTTGTCCAGTTCCCAATGTGTGACCGGCACTCTGTCTTGATTTCACCTGTCATGGATTTCAATCTATCTTGTGTTTGAAACTATTTATATATTGCTTATGCCCCCATCTTAAACCTGATCCATGACGTTCACCACAATTCCATTAGATCATCTTAACGTTTCTAGATACAAGTTTTAAAGGACTTCCCATATCATTTCAGGTTTGGATCCATAAACTTTAACATATTATTATGTACTTCTTAAAGAATTAGCCACTGACCCTTTCTACAAGGAATCTCTTTCTTTTCTTTCCTGAAGAATATTCAAAATTACTTTACTATACTTAGAAATAGGACATTCTAGACTAAATTACATTGTTTGTATAAGTGATCTTTATGATTGGACTACTTTACTTGTTAACTGGTTAATTTATTTCTACTCAATCTCCTTAACCTACCAATCTAGACTACATAGCCCTCTTATCTGCCCCATAACAAACTTGTGCTTCCTTTTATTTTAGCACATATCACATTGTAATTCAATTTTCTTTTAAGCCAACCTTTTAGTTTGGGATCATTGTAGATTCCCATGCACTCGTAAAAAATAATACAGAGATAACCTGGGTGTCCTTTATCTAGTTTCCTTCTATGGTAACATCTCCAGGATGCTGATATTGATATATCCACTGATCATACTCATATCTACTCAAATTTACCTGTATTCTTTGTGTGTGTTTGTCTTTCTAGCTCAATGCAAACTTAACACAAATGTGGGCTTGTGTATCTCCACCACAGTAAAAGTACAGAACATTTCCATCACTACAAGGATTCTTGAGGTTGACCTTTAGTGTGCTTAATTTCTCCTGTGTTTTAATCTGTTCTAATTGCATTATAATCTCCATGAGACTGGACCCACTGATAGGCTTAATAAATATTTAATATGAAATTTTCCAATTGGATATATATGTGTGTGTGCATGTGTATAGATGGATAGTCACATGTATACACACAGACATACATATGTATACAAACACATATATAGCTCTTTGAATTGGTATTTTGTTAAATTAATTTTGATGAAAGTTCTTGTCAGTATCTTAGGTCCACACATCCAAATGTTTGGCTCGTATTTAATATAATAATTGCTATATAATACTGTAACAAAGCATGTTGGTGGGAAGGGTATGTGTGGTAACTAGAAGTCTGGCCCTAAAAAGCTTAGTAGAATTTATGGTACATGGAATATAGTGTTTCTGGTACCTTGGATAAATCATGAAGTGTGTGATTTAGCACTTCACATGATTACTGTGATTCATACATATTTGAATTCACGCTGATGCTCTGTGCTAAATTCAGTTAGATGCCAAGATTTGGAATTTGGGTGCATCCACAATATTGTCCCCTTTTCTGTTTATCTGCTTGTTTTGATTGGTGATTACCAGCAGCTGCTGTGCACATTCGCTCATAATAAGAAATGTTTAGAGCTCTGTATCCAGTTTCTCTTGCTTCAAACCCTCTGTGATAATCAGCTTATCTGCATTTGGCTTTGGCATGATGAGATTATTTTGCCCCTGTGAGTTTAGTCCTTCCATTATGCATGTAAATCACAGTGACTGAGCACACGGAGATGTCGGCTAGAGAACAAGCAAGAAGAGGGCTCACTCTGGCTCTGTCATTGGAGTAAGGCCCCATCCCTTGTAGAAAAGATTTAGAACTGGTCACCAAACATGCTTTTTTGCATATCCTCTCTTTGCAAACTGCTCCCTGGAGATGGAGGACTATTTCTTAACAGTGCTTCTGGGGAAAAAGCCCAACCCTCCACCGGAATTCTGCAAATCAGTATTTAGAGATTCTTATTTAGATGGTAGTGTGAGGGTGAGGTGTACCAGGGGAATGTTTCAGAGGTGGTCAGCAGGCATCCTTCTCTTCCATTTGTATTGTCAGTATTGATATGGCATCCAGAGAGGATATCTGGAAAAAGAGTCTAAAAACCCACAGTCTCTGTTTCAGTTAATGTCCCTGTCAGTATCTTTGTGCCTGAGTACATAGACAACACAAAAAAGGATAAAACAGAATGAGACAGATCCCCTGAGGGGAAGTGGTGATCTTCATTCATCTTAAGAAATGTAGCTTCTTTAGCAGAGCTCATATCACTTAGTTAAGCACAAAAAGAGGGTTCCCCACACCCACCTTTTTCACATCTTGTATATTAAATCATTTATCTATGTCAGCAACATCTGCTCAGTAGTCTGAAATACATCAAATGCTCCTAAAGCTGTCTTTGTTTAATTTTAGGCAAGTGAGTTTCATTCCACTGTCTGCAGCTCAACCTGAGAATGATTTATTATTAGTTCTTAAAATCTGCTGCATTTTAGTGTTACCTGGGAGGCTTTTGATACCCTTGATACCCAGGTAATACCGGAGACCAATTAAACTATGTCCTCTGGGAGTGGGAACTAGGCATCAGTAGTTCTTTTAAAGCTTACAGGTGATTCTACTGAGCAGCCAAGTTTAAGAACCAGTAATTAACTGATCATTCTCAGATACTGATATCAAAATAGTCATCTCCTCTGGTTTATTGGAATAGGAAAAATCTCTAATTTGCCCGTCTCTGTCATATATTTTTTTTTCGAATTTTCTTGTTACTATTTGTTCCTCCTTATCATCATAGTTACCCCCTTTTTCATTCAAGTCTAAGTATCTGCAAAATATTTTGTCCTCAGATCTCCTATTTCTGTCTTCTAACACCTCTTAACAAAACTCACCATGGCTTCTCTGTTAGCTTTTAAGTTTCAGAGGCATATAATTACACTCAGTAAAATGTAGAGATAAGTTTGATGACCTTTGGCAAACATATGCATCCATGTAACCAACTCCTAAACAAGATAATATGACATTTCCCCTGTTCTTATTTCCATCTCCATGTGACATGATTTACAATGTCAGGATGGCATATATATATATATACATATATGTATACACACACACACACACACGTACAAGTATTTCTTCAGGGTAGATCCCCAGAAGTACAAATGTTCAGGCAAAGCACCTGTACATATTTACTTTTAATAATGCTGCCAGATTTCCTTAAAATGTATCTTTGGATGACAGGCTGTTTTTCCTCATGTTGTGGGACCCGGGAACCAGGCAGACACCTCTGCAGTGACCAAATGGGGAACAGGTTTACCTGGAGTGTAACGCATGTGTGTGTGTGTGTTTCAGCAGCAGCTGACTTCTCTTCTTCTCATCCATTACCCCTCCATACTTCTGAAAATCTAGACATATATTAAGCTTTGCTGCTCAGTTTCTCTAACTCCTAACAATGAAAGAAGTCCTACCACTTTGAATTTACAAGTTTAACTAGCAGTAAACATACCAATCCAGCTATTCCTAAAGTAACGAGTGAGTGATCTGTTTCATAAGCAGTCCTTCAATTAAGTACTCACAGGATGTTGTCACAGCTCACTTTTAGTTGATTTAAACTAAACTTGTGGTTTCTCAGTAGCTTCTATGGCAAAGCCTGTTCTTAGCTATGCAACATTCCTATTCTGTGCCTGCTTTGTTTTGTAGTTTCTTTTTCCTTTCCAAATATGGTCTCATCTGTTTTCTATCTTCTGGTTTTTGTTACTTTTACTATTTCTCATTTCATCATTTTTTATATTTAAAAAGAATATATTCTCTATATAACCAATTAAACCATGAAAGAAAGTAATAAAAGTATGTGCCCAGTCTGCTACCTATAAGCAGAATCCCTATTTGGGTTCCAAGAATCACATAGTTTCAATGACTGGTTAGCCCATAGCATGGAAGTAGTATCTCCTCACATTGCTGTTTGTTTCCTGAAGCTGTTATGCATGCAGCATAGTATCCATGCACTATAATAGCCAGCCATATTGTAGCTGCCATAAGCTATATCATTATCACTAGTCTTTAACACGAAAAAGAGGTAAATGTTAAAAGAAAACTTCTTAACATTATTTGATTTAAACTATTTGCTAATTTTTACTCTCGGTAGCTGAGCATGTGGGGTTGTTTGTATGTGTGTATTCATGAATGTATTAATGGGTATATATACTCATTGGTGTTCAAGGGACTGTTTCAAATTGAGATAGTCCTTGACTCAGAGTTTTTGATGAAGAATTAATTATAGGAATTTGATTCCACAAATTATAAGAAACTGCACTACCTTCTCTGCTTTTTCTGAGATTCCTGTAACTACCTTTTCTGAATTAAAAAAAAAACCGATTCCAGATTCTCAGAAAGAATCTATACACATCAAGACACTTCTCCAAATTTCAGCTCAAGATATGACAAGAAATTGGTAATGAAAGTTGGATGGCATTAAAGTTGGCTTAGAAGAGTTATAGTAAGATACATTAAACAAAAAAGAAGCCAGTGACTTAAGAGAAAACAATGGCATTTACTTCAGATGAAAGCCTATTTCCAATCTGTAAGTTATATTTCAAGATGCATGATGCACAAACTCCTTTTACAGTAAACTGAGCCGCAATAAAATCCTCTTTGATAGAAGATCCTTGTTGCATATTTTAGTATTTTGATCATGGCTAATCAAAGAAAGAATTTTTGTAAGGTTTTCTTTTTTCTCCTATCTATACAAAGGGTAAGATAGAAGAAATTTGCCTTGCTTATATACTGGAAGCCCACAGGAGTTGTTCGTAATATGCACAGCTCCAAACCAAAGGCTGCCAGAGACCTTGACCTTGAATGCCATGGCATAATAAATACAGCCTGATAAATCAGAGCTCCTCCAGAATATGTAGGGAGATTTTAGTAACTTCAGAATAATGACCCGTATTAATAATTTTCCAATTAGGTGCAAAGATATTTTAATAATATACAGCACTATGGCTTATTAATAGGTTTTACATTTTTTAAATGTTTAAAATTTTATGTGAAAAACTTTGATAACTGTGTTCCAGAAGAACACACTGAAGTCTAGCATACTTATATGTGTTGAAATAGAAAAGAGAAAATTTCAGGTCCAAATTAGGGTTTTCTCATTTGAGTCATTATTTTAAGAGTTATAGAGAAGTATTGCAAGAACTTGATTTCATCTGTTTGAAATACATGATGAAGAGTAGTAGGACACTTCAACCAAAAGTGGTACTCTAAAAGAACTCTCCATTAAAACATTTTTCTTGGGTTAAGTATTGCTAATTAAGTATAACTAATACTTCTAGGTTTGCTTGTACAAATTTAAAATATTATTAGCTATAAACTAATGATAAAGATTCGATGGGTTAGTTTTTTATTTTATCAAAGGAGTTCAACTGATCAAGAGACAAGTGAATCTCACTAACAGACTACAGTTTTGTTTACCTATAATATAATGTGTTTCATAAATGCAGAATAAGAATTTAGAGGTTCTGTGTCAGGGTAGGCTAAGCTGCTGCAACAAATATGCACAAAATGTTAGATTCAAGCAGAAAACCAATATATTTCTCCCTCATCTAATAGTCAAGGCCACTATTCCAGGTAAGTGAGAAAAGGTATGTATGTGTGACAATTATGGTGGTGGGTGGGGTTGGAGGAGGTCTTGCTCCATGCATTCATTCAGAGTCCCAGACTGATAGGAACTCTTCCATCTTCAATACATGGCTTCTCTATTCTAGGCAACAAGAGGGCAAAGAGCATGGAGGAGTACACACAGAAAATATTAAGGGTCTATCCTGGAGGGCAGCACTTACTACTCCCTTCACATTCGTTAGTTCACAATTTAGTTTTACAGCCACATCTAAAAGTCGGGATGGTAGTCTGCTGTGTGTCCAGGTGAAAAATAAAGGGAAAAAAGATTTTGGGAGATGGCTGGTAGTTTTGGCCGTGCAAGCCAATGTGCATTACTGATTTCTGGATTCAGGTTTCCTTTCTTTCTGTTCACGAATGCTAAATATTGTAAACTATTTAATGTCCTCGTAAGCATGATCAGTTCCTTCTTTTTAGAATACTATATACATGACTTAAGTAAGCAGAGAGCAGCATTTTCGCTTTCTTACATACCCACACAGAGACACAGGCACACAAGATGATTCTGAAACAAGCAAAAAAGCATCTGAAAGATGAGCTTTCTGACCTGGGTGCTGGTTTGATTTCCTCTCAAGCAGTCAGCTGTGCAACATCATGGCAGGAAAAGACACGGAAGGAGCGAGGACTGGTGAGTGGCAGAGGCTGCCAGACGTGGCTGCAGAAAGGGGTGGCCCAATACTCAGTGGCTCCAGTGCTGTAAGGAGCGGTCACAACCCGGACAGCTTTCCCCCTTTATGAAAAAGGGTGCTGCTTTAAGGGGCCAAATGTAGGAACAATGAAATTCTGCTGGGGAATTAGGAGCCCAAGCAGAGTAAAAGCAGGTGAGAGATGGCTATCATCTTACAGACATGGCCTTTGGGGGCTGCCTCTAAAACTCCTCTAGCCTTTGAGGAAGTATGAATGAAGCACAAAGATTTCAGATCACAGTTAGATTTCCTCAAGTGCCTAACTATCTAGTCTTGGATTATCTTTCAAGAATCCTTACATACTTTGAAGAATTTCCTTAAATTTTGTTCTGTTTTGTAATTCTTGAAAGTATTACACCACTTCTTTGGAACATTCTCCTCTATTTTCCAACTGTACTACCACTCCCTCAAATCCTTTTAGCTGATAATTGCGTTCTTCAGATCTCAGTACTCTTGCTTCCCTGAACATTCTAGTCTGAATCCCAAGTAGGGACTGCTCCCTTAGCAATCTGCACTTAACCTTTTAGACAGACACTGCACTTATATTGAACTGTTAAATGCCTCACTTTTCCTATTAAATTGTAAACTCCCTGAGGACAAGGATGGAGTATGTACAGTATATTTCTCAGGGAAGAGCATAGCCCTTGACAATAGAAGGTACAGTAAATAGTTATTGAATGAAAAAAGTTTTTATTATATATTTCCTAATATATAGCATATTTTATTCAGTCCTTACTGTAGACCAGTCACATAACTGAAGCAATTTTTTAAAGCTCTGGGTCCTTTTATAAATTGCAGAAAATCCTCAGGGCTCAGAATTGAAGACATTCTGATTCATTCTAAGTTAGTGTTTCCTCTGCTGTTTATTTCAGTTGGCTAAGCACAGTGTATGTGAGAAGTTAACACTATGGGAAGCCAGAAGATTATCTTGCTCATATATTTTGACCATGAAGGATTACAAACATGTAAGTGGGTAACACAGTTCCACCACTATGACTACAAAAAGTAATTTGAAATGAATATTCCATCTCTGGATCAATAGATTCTTATGTTCAAAAGAAGAATTCACAGAACTACAAAGGCAAAGTATTAGGAAAGCAACATTTTCTAGTTATAGAAATATGTATAAAATAGCAGTTAAGAACATAGTTTCTAGAACCATCATGGAGATTCAAGTCTCAGTTCCACTACCTGTATGACTGTGAGGGAGTTACATAGCTCTGCGTCCGTCTATTTCCTCACTGGCGGTAAATGGGATAAACACAGTATCTCTCATATAGGGTATATCAGTTTTATTATGTTTCTTCTCTTTCAACTGCTCCTCCTCCCCCACCTCCTCCTTCTCTCTATTTTTTAATTTTCTTCATACAAATTTTAAGCAGTGTTATACATAAATGTCATTGCTTATGGTGGTACATAAATGTCATCAACAGAACATGATTTCTGCAGTTCTGAAGTAAATTAACCAGTGAAATAAGAACTCTAGCAATGTATTAAGTCAACATTATTCTGTTAGATGATATTCTTGAGTAATGGTTGTGTATTGCAAAGTTTAAACACCACACTTATATTTTTAAAAAAGCTATCCTATGTGCTGGACACATAAACAACAGAAACTAAAATTAAGCACCAAGATGTTTTATCAAGAGTGTATTTTCACTCTCAAATGGAGTAGGGATGAAAAATACTAATTATATCTAATAATAATAGCTCAATTAAATTAAGAAAACTATTACCAAGTAACATTTTACTTTATGTAGTTTAAGTTTTTCCTAATAATTGCTGATGCATTCTACCTGAATCAAACCTGTAGATACTACTTGCAAAATATAATGTTTTTCAAACAAAGATCTTTTTTAAATGAAAGGGAAAAAATAATTAGCACACAAGAAAAGCCACCTTTAGTACTAACCAGGAAGTATTTTGTGTGAGATGATATGTGTAACTATTAAAGGAGTATGTTGCAACCAGAATGCACCAGCTTTGGGCACCAATCATAACAGAGTAGTTCTGCTCTAATAGGCCGACACTTAAGCAGGTTATGTAATTTGCCCTTAGGGCCACAATATTGCCTCTTAATTGACAGTTTTATGTTGTACTATTTTGTGGAAGCATTTATACTATTTTGAATGCTCTAGAGTTTTCCTGTAAAATTCTTAAGTATTTCATAGAATTTGACTTATTGAACCTGAAAGTCAGTTGTGATATACTTTAAACTTAGCATCAGTAGCCTAGAATTTTTTAGCTCACACTATGGAGAATGTCATTCTAATTATAATCTTTAGTTGAGTTGACCAGTTATAGTTATTCCACAGTATGTAACCATAATGATCAATTTCCCCAGGTCTGCTTATGGAAGAAATATGTGATCATCCATGAGACAGAAAGAGAGAGATTTTACACACTGAGTCTGGGAAATGTTTCTTCTTGGGAGCCTAGGAACAGAGAAAGATACTTGGCTTAATAGTACATAAAATAACATTGGAAAATATATGTATCACTAAGAAAAATGTCAGCATTATACTTTTTTCCACATTTATCAGCCTTTGTCAGGTATAGACATTATCACCTGTGTCTTAAAGTCCAAACCTAAGATTTCCTCATCAAATATTGAAAACCAAAGTCATATTTTCAGTTTCAAATCCATCATCTGCAGATTTGAGCTAGAATTATCCATGCTCCCTAATCTACTCTTACCACATGCCTAATAAAAAACATGTTCCTTCATATATAATTATATCATTAACAATATTTTAAACATGAAAAATATGGTTCCCTTGACTAGTATTCTTTCTACAAAATTCATACTACTGAGCCCTAAGTAATAGTCTCTCATAATAATAGATCTATATGTGCAATGTTTTAGCCAAATTAAGGATGATGACATAAGAATACAAATAGGCAAGGTAAAGTTTCAGGTAAAAGACTTTTTTAAAAAAGCAGCTTTGTGATATATTTTAAGTCACTTCTAAGCAATAATCAATTTACTTTCTCTTTTTATATACAATACATGTGACATTAACAGTCCTTTTGGAGGATTAGGTTAATTCATATTAAGCAGTTTAGAATTCCCAGTAAACTTTTATTTAACTAGTGTTTATTAGGGTGATCTTGACTTTATTACATTATACCTAAGCAAACACACACATTGCCAAGAACTTGTATATTAACAGCATGCAGCTGTCAAGTATTTTTTGAAAAGGCAAAGTAACTGAGAAACTATTTTTTATGGATGACATAATCCAAATGCAAAAATGCATTAGAACATCCTCTGCATATTCCATTGCTTAATGACCAATCTTATCTTCATTCAGCATTTTTCAACTACTTCTGCTTAAAAGGATAGAAGTAATTCTAAAATCATCTTTTATACAAACACAAAATACCTCTACAAATTACAAGAGCTATAGGTAATGCAAATGTAATATATTACCTGAGCAAAACATTGGCACCTTAGCTCTGATGTTTCTCCACAGCTTTACCTTTAAAAGGTGCTGCCAATTGCTAAGCAGAAAAATGTGTGAAATATTTTTATAGTGGAAATGCACAAAATACAGCAATTATTAGTTAGGTAAACTTAAATACAAGAAAGCTGCATGATAAACAAAATGAGACATCTGTCTAATAGTAAATTTACTGGGTGCAGAGAACATGTTGAAGTTACTTTATTGAAACTTTCTATTTGGAATAAGGACTGTCTTTGACCTTGGGATATGTAAGAATCAAATATTACCACACCAAATGGGAAATGATCAGGGTGATTTCTTTATCCAGCAATTAAAAACTTTGTCTAACACAGAAAAATCTTATTGGAATAAAACTCATTTTCATGTTTTTCATTTATAGGTGAGTGACCTTCTCTGAGGACAATGTTGACTTTGTATTTTATGTTAGATTTTTAAATATATTGTGTTTCATAAGGAAATATCTCATAATTCATTTCAGAAGACTGTGAATTCTGAGTCATTTTTAGTAGCCATAATGATTTTTTTACTAACTGATTTGTATATATATACCTGGCTTTCAACTAGTCAACTGAGTTATAAGCATCTTTCTTTTAAGGACTAGGTTTGAATTAAGGGCTTTTTTATGGTTTTAAACCCAATGCTTTTAGGTTTCTTAAATTGTCAACCAAACATCTTTTTCAGTATCTTATCACAGAGCATTCGTCTACTAAGCTAAGGGAAGGAGTAAAACATTTTGTCGCACTGTCAGGATTTGGCTTTCCGTCTCTTCTGAGCTCAGCCTCACTCATCCTCAGCCCTTTTCTATTTCTTTGCATACAGGAATGAACTGAAAGTATTCAAGTTGGCAACCTGCTCCCTTCTGATTAGTTCAAAATGGGTTCCCTGTCATTATTTTCTCTGTTCAACAATCTATTCAATTCCAGGATTGTGATAATGATGTTTCCCCTTACAGAGCTATTGTGCTACTTAATTAATGTTTGTTACATACTTGGAGGTCCTTGGATGGTTGATGATATTTTGGTGCCAAGTACATTATTATTTCATTAAAATTAATGCCAAGATGAAACATAATGTGGAAGGTGATGGCCTGGAAAAGGTTTCCTATGAGCAAGTGGAAAGAAGGTATGAGTTTGGCAGGTTTAAAGTACAGTGTTAGCAGGTGGCCACCAGCAAACTGATACATAGAAGAGAAATAGTCCATCCAGAGAATTTAGATTTAATTGAATTATTTACAAAATATATAAAGTCTGGGTTTCTTTTGCAAAGTGGAGATTTAGATAAATTATTTTTGTAATAGGACAGATAAAAACCTATAGGGGAAAAAAAATAAAGCTGCAAATTAGATTTACCTAAAAATGCTTACTTTAGTGAAATAATATGAGCTTGGACTTAAAGAACATGGGCTTGAATCCAGCGTCCAACCATGTTTAAGTTCATTGACACACAGACTAGATCTGTCTTGTTCACTGCTGTATTCCTGCATATAAAATACGTGGAGAACATACCAGGGGCTCAATATCTATTTGTAAATGAATAAACGCATGACTTCGAGCAAGACGTATATTAATGCTAATATTTACTTCAAATTCACATTTTTTTGATTAAATGTTCTAATTGCTGATGAAGTCAATTTCACTAATCTTTTCCTACAGGCTTTGTAGTTTTTGTCTTTTCATTAAAAAGCCTTCTCTTGTTTGATGTGATTAAAATGTGTTTCTATATTTTACTCCAAAAGTTTTCCTTTTTTACATTTAGTCCTTTAATCTAGGCAGATTACATTTTTTGGCATAAAAATTGTTAGAGGTAGGAAAAATACTCTAATTTGAATTTTAAGAACTAAAGCTGTATTTGGAGATAATTAACATTAATACTTTGTCTCTTAATAATTAATTATAGTAAATCTTTTCAGCTAGTTTGGTTTACTTTTTTGTTTTTTTTCAATAAAATCCTACACACATTTTGTTATTTTAGGTTCTTAATTAACTGTGTTAATACTGTAAATGGTATAGTTTTTGAAAAGTAATTTAAATATCTGATCAAATTGTACTCAACTTAGAAGAGTACATCAAGAAATATATATATTTTTACCCAACTACCTTTAAATACACTGTTTAATATCCTCCCACTGCCATGAATGACTCCCAAGCGAGAAGCCATCACTTTGAGTTACAGAAACAAGTTTTATCTCAATAATTATAATGCACTTTTAAGTATTAAAATAAGGCTCCAGTAGAGTCCAATTTAAAATTTAAATCTCACTTCAAGTTTGTAGATTTTCCCTTCCCCCAGTTTAGGGCCAAATTATTCCTGGAGAAGGGGAGTAGGAGAAAATTCTTTCACTGTTCCTTTCTTGCTCATTACTTTCCCAACATTCTGTGACTTCTGGGTTTCCCTTCGTTTTCCAATGTAAGAGGGGATCAAGGCAAAGACTGCAAAAGGCAAAGCTTAAACAAGCAAGGAAGATTTAGCCAAGACAATGCAACAAGGGAGAAAGGCCAGAGCTCAGTCTGAGTTCAGTCCTGCTGAAATAAAGGGTTGGACAGTTGCTAAGAGTTGGAGTGGAGGAGTTTTGGCCACCTATGTTTGCTAATTGGCTTTACCCAGAGGAAAAGCAAACTCTCTTATTTTCATGATCAGAAGTAGTTTTACAACTTGGAATAAGGCTCCTCCCTCCCACAGAAACTGGGAGAAAGGTGCTCTGTCTTTCCTGATGATTGCATTTTAAAGGATGGCTTCCAGGTCCTTGAGAAAGACATGTGGGCTTGTAAAACTGACAAGAGGCTTTTAAAAGGATTTACAGGTCAACAGAGCAGAGAAAGAATTTACAAGTACACTTCTTTCTAAAGTAAATGCTCTAAGTAAAGGGAGGTAAGAGCCTAAAGTCAGACAGAACCCTGTCTAAAATTTGGTCAAGTTGGGGATTGTGTATGTAATCAATTATCTTGCCAGCAAATTTTAACAGTTTTGTTTCTTTCTGATTGAACTCTCTTTTCTTTTGATTCTTTTCTGTTCTATTTTGTTTGATTTTTTACTTTCTATGCTACTAGACCTCCTTTATGATGTTCAATATACACAGCAATGGAAGGCATTCTTTTCTTCTGCTTGACATTATAGAGAATGCTACCAGTATCTCACCTTTAATTACAAAATCTGGTGTTAGGCTTTTGGGACTTTTGCACTGAAAAAGACAATGCCTTTACATTTTTATTTTATTAAAGACCTATACCTAGGGATTGAATTGTATAAAGAGATGTTCTCCCATTATTGTAGGCTTGGAAATATAATACCTATAAATTTAATATAGTCAAATTAGCAGTGTTTTTGGTCCATGTGTTTTTTTTCTTTTAGCTTTTATGCAGCTCTCATTTCAAGATGACAGAAATTCACAGACACTTTCTTCTAGTACTTCTGAAATGTTGTATTTTATATTGCAATATCTAATGCTGCTGTAATGTTGGTGAATGCTACATTAGAATTATCTATAACATGTAGTGTTATGCTAGGATGTATACTCTTTGGCACAATTTTCTGTGATATAATGATGGGTATCAAGGACTCTGGAGCAGGAATACTCAGTTCAGACTCCTGCTTCTCTACCTTTGGCTCTGTGTACTTGGCGGATATATTACCACATAGTGCCTAGTTTATTCATCTGTACAACTGAGGTAAGTATAGTACTATGGCAAGAAACATTCTAAAGATATTCCCCTAAGATTCTCACCACCTGGTTATTCCATCAAATGCTAACTTGGTACTGTTGTGAAGGGACTTTGCAGATGAAATTAAGTTTATTTATTAGCTGACCTTAAGACAGGTTATCCTGAATTACCAATGTGGGCTCAATGTAATTATGTGATTCCTTAAAAGCAGTAGAGGAAGGAAGAAAGAGGAAGGCAGTCAGAGACATTTGGCTAAAGAAGAAAACAGAAGAGAGATTCCTGCATAAGAAAGACATCCCATGGTTGCTAACTCAGAAGATAGGAAAAGGAGGCATATACACGTCAAGGAATGTGGACGGCCTCTAGAAGCTTAAAATGATACCTGGCTGAAAGCCAGCAAGGAAATGGGGACCTCAGGCCTGCCTACAACCACAGGGAGGTTAATTCAGCCAACAACTTAAATGACTTTGGTGATAGAGTCTTCCCTAGAGCCACCAGTCAGGAACACAGCCCTAAGACACCTTGACTTTAGACTGGCAAAAATTGTGCTGCACATCTGACCTGCAGAAACTGTGGATGGCAAGTTTGTGTTAAGATACCAAATTTGAGGTAATACGTTATGGCAGCAATAGAAAACTAATATAAGTGCATACATAAAAAATTATTATGTGTATTAAATGAGTTCATTTGTGTAAAATACTAAAAATAGTACCTAGCAGCTATTAAGTGATAAATTCTGACTATGTTAAACTACTCCCTATATTATTTCATTTACTCAAATCATATCTTAATAGTGTTATAGTAGATATTAATATGTGGTATAAAATGTACTCTCATACTTATTTTTAAATATGTTCTTGAATATTCTCATTTATTTATATTTCCTCATTCTGTCAAATTTAAATCACCATTGGAATTTGTATTAGAAGTACCCTAACATGTATACATTTGATTCTACTTTCTATTTGATCCTATTGATAATGCTTCTGTAACCAGATTATTGTTACTGAATATTTTAGTTACATTGTGATCGCTCAAGAATTATTTTTACTCTTTATCTTACCCTTATATCCAGGTTTATATTCCTGTAGATCAGCCTTCCTTTCATATTTAAGGATATCTGTTATCTTTTTGTTGCATTTCATTCCCTGTCCTTCATATCTGTTGTTTATTGTCACATTATCAATAGCCCATACTTAATATACTAATGTTCTCCCATTCTAATTATTTGTCTTTATTCTCTGGGTTGAAGAGACATTTCCCACAGTTTTCATCTGTACCACGGATTCAGTTTAATATAGTTCTCAACCAAAAATAGATCATGTTTTAGGAACTTTTGATTTTCCTTATATGTTCATATCCCAATGAGAGTCTCCCTCCCTCTCTTAAACTCTCGTTCTGTGCTTTGATTTTATCAGATAACTTTTCCTTTGAATTTATTATGTTATTATATCATCATTTATCTATTTTTAGGGTCAACATTTTCTTTAATTTTTAAGAGTACACAAGTATATTTTTCATATTGTTACTGCTGTTTTACTTTTTATGTTGATATTTTTCATTGATTTTATTACAAAATCCAGGTATTCTTTGTTTCTTATTCAAGGGCTCAAGCTTGACTTAGGTTTTGACATAAACAGAATGGATACATTATTTCTGCCTTCCTAATTCTTTGAGTAAGAAATGAATCCACATTGTAAAATGTGCCCCAACTCTGTTGATTCAGGTTAGGCTTATCTAACAATATTCTATTGAAATCAAAGGCTTTTCTTTGTCTTTTTCTTTTTTTCTTCAGTTTATTGACAGGAATTTATTACTAGAATATTTAAAATAGGCTGCAGTTATTTCCTTTTCAGAAATCATGAGCCACTGTAACCCCTAACATCCCAACACTCCAGCTTTTTCCATCTCTGCCCTTCCTTGTGATGGGCTTTACATCCTAGGATATAACAGGTCACTGGATGTCTCACTCAGCCCTGAAAGGGAAATGAATGAGAACTAGCATATCCATTGTAGTCACATTCTTAGAAAAAATCAGATAACTATTCCTTCATGGTGTATGCATGTACATTTTGACAAAGAAAGGAATATTTCCCCTTCTAGTCTGGGAAGATTTGTTTTCTCCATGATTGGAAGGAAATCTGCCATTATCTTCCTAATGACTTTCATTTTTTGCTGGGGTCCTGTCTCTGTTATGTTGGTGACAGTTTCTTTGGGGACCTAGAAAATTCTTAACCTGTGTTCAGGATTTAGTTATTTTATAACTGTGTATCTATTTCTGTGTTTTCATGGGTACTTCAATTAGAACTCAGTAGACCTAGCTAGCACTCACCACTTCCAATTGTAGTAGAATTTATTTTTGCCGTATATTTCATCAAACCAGTAGGTAGCAGAAAACCATCTAAGATTTTGGCAATAGATTGACTGTTGGCCTTTCTTTGTCAGGATGGAATTTTTGGTACTATTTTATATATTCACAGATTTTGCAATATTTTGTGAAAACCTGGCAATGTGACGCTTGGTGATATCTCAGACTGTGATTTTCACATTTTCATTTTTTATGATCACATTTTCAATTTTCATGATCACAAAATAAGCCACCTAATCTTTCCATATATTTTCAAAGTATCTGGTCAAATAGAGAAGATATTTTTGAAACACTGTCATGTTTAGTCACACTTTAAAAAATAAATCCTTTATAGTTATGCATCAGTATAAATCAGTACAACCTGACAGAAAATGATGTGAACATCCACACTGTGTCTCATCTTGGTGATGTTTTCCCAGTGCAATGTAACCACACAGTAGAGTTCTATATGTGTGCTGACTGGAAGACTTCACGTTATTAAAATCATTTTGAACAGTTGACATCAAGAAATCTCAAATGTTTTGACCTGTTTTAAGTAAGTCATGAAAATATGTTTCACCCAACTTCTCAGTCCCTATTTTTGTTTTCCCATCTTACTCTTTTGGAAATAATTGACTTTCATGCATCCTTTTATCTTTTTAAGAGCTCAGGGAGGGCCTTTATAATAAGCACACTGGGCAAAAAAAAAAAAAAAATTGCTTCAAAGAAAAACTGAAGCACAATTTGAAACTATGTCACAGAGCTGGGAGCTGCTGAAACACAGAAAATATGCCCAGACTCATGGAAAGCTGCCTGAATGGGGCATGGCTTCTCCAGTAACTGCTTTGGAGAGTTATAGGAAGCAGTGCATTCACCAAATCACAGCTTTGAACCCTCGTCAAAAAAAGGGTTCTCTGTAAGTACAAGGCTGCAGGTATTTGGCATCAGCATGGCTGGCTCTTGACCCTTTCCTCTAAGACAGATCTCTAACTTATATACTTGCACTCCTGTCTGAACCCTGTTCCTCTTTCTAAAATTCCTGAACAAAGGAAGGGGGGAAAAGGGAATATTTCAAGGGTTTTGATGGGAGAAACAGTTCAGTGCTATCTCCTTCTCTTTCCTCAACTCATATCCAGTCTGAGTCACAACCACCATATGTAGGTATGAGATGTTATTAATAATGTAGAAAATATGCAGCAGTCATATAATAAAAATAATTAGAAGACTGTAGATTTTTCCCTTTAGGGCATGATCTTTATCTATTGAAAAGCAACTGAATACATAGGGCTTTAAGCAATGCCCACTTTAATGTCTCACTGTTCTGTGAGGCATATGTATAGTCATGGCTCAGGGTTGATTCTCCTGCTCCCATGTGGCATCAACTCTTCAGTCATAGTATTTTGCTGGCAGCTAGACTGATCTGGATGGTGTAAGATGGCTTTACTCATCTTTCTGGTACCTTGAGAAGGAAAGACTGAAGGCTGAGCATGGCTACATCGACCCCTCTTCAGTGTAGCTTTAGGACCTCTCCAATGACCTCCAATGGTCTCACCAGCTGAGTAGCTGGACATCTTTCATGGTGACTCAGGGTTTCAAGAGGCTAATGTAGAAGTTGCTACATGTTAGAGCTTAAGCACAGAGTGTCATGTGTATTGGTCAAAGCAATCTTGAGCCAGCCCAGATGCAAGAGGAATAATATATTCCAACTCTCAAGGAAAGGGGAATTAAAGAATTTGGGACATTCTCTTATCCACTTTAGGGCATCATATATTTTCAGTGCTTACTAACAATTTATGGAATATTTAATGTCTTTCAATTTAGCTCCATGTGTGCATTCAGCAACAGAACTTCTTAATCCCCCATATATTCAGCAGCGGGTTAACGAAGTGTTATTTTGGAATTATAAATGGAAAACAAATGCCAGTAGATGATGAATGGAGGCATAACTTCTCTGAGCCCATCATCTGCTTATCCTTAGCAAAAGACATTGGTGGGAAAGACAGCAAAACAAGAGCTAGTAAAGTTGAAAGTGGTGTAAGGTCAAGAGAAGGGGAGGAAATAGCAGGGGGTTCTTGTTTACCTGACTGTAATAAAATACAATTATACAAAGGAAAGAAGAAAGGAGGGAGGCAGGCAAGTAGGGAGACAGGAAGGGGAAAAATGAAAGCTGCCAGAAATGGGTTGGAGAGAAGAAAAATACAAAGGAAATTAGAAAAATAAAGAAGAGGTGGAGGAAGGAAATACTTCTAGTTACTTTCTTCCTCTGAGACAAGAATAATTTGTGTATTACCAAGTATCCATCAATACAAAATAAGCATTATTACCATGATGGCTGCTCCCAGTTAAATTATTTTAAGCTGTTACTAACTAATAGCAGGGAAGAATTGTTTGTTTTGTTTGCTTATTTAGTGGCGTTTTCAATATTTGACACAGTACTGGGAACAATGCACAGTTTAAACCCGGGTTACATAGAAAATCATTCAGTGTAAGCATTTGACCTGGTGAGATATAATGAATGGATTACATGTATTGGCTTTATTTTTACATTAAATATACCACTTTCTGCCATCTTTGTAGATATATTTAAGTAAAGAGATGAGAAAGATGCTAAAATAATTAGATGTTTGGGAATAGGCAAAAGGTCCATTTCACATTCTTGATAAGTAATTTCAAACTTGGTTGAGGCTATATCTAAGACAGAAAGATAAGTATTAACATATATTTAGTGAACATCACACATATTTAGAATTAGTCTTTCTTTTCATCATGCACAGGTTCTCATGTTCATCACAATGCTTCTGAAAGACACGAAGTCGCCAATGCCCTATAGCACTTGTGTACACTCCCAATTTGTGTAGCAAAATTGTGACCTGCTTCCAGGCCTCTATTTTATGAATCTAGAGGGAGAATCCCATCATAAGGAAGGCTATTCTCAGAATCTCAAATCATTAAAAAACAAATCTACATCAATCCATTATTGCGGGTCCAAAGGCATCCTCAACTGAACAAAAAGAAAACACCTTATGAGTGTAGATTAAGAAATGCATTGTCTCTAATTATATACTCTTTCTCTTTATAATGTACCATAAATGTAAATAGTTAAATTTTAGGAACATACACATCAAAATTTTATGCAAATCTAAAAAGTACCTTGACAAATGGTATTATAAAATTATATCTCTAATAGAAATGATCCCTGGAAAGAAATGATTTTTGTACTAGTTTTGTGAGTTTCTGGAATCAATTATAATATTGAAATAACTCTCACTTGAAAGTATCAAAATATAATGGGGCTTTATACAGCTTTATTAATTACTGTAGAATTTAACTAGAGCCTCCAGTTCGTGTGTGCATGCACGTGCATGCGTGCCTGTGTATGTATGTATGTGCGACGTATATAGTAATTTCCTTGGAGTGCCTAAAGCTTAAAGCTAGAAAATAAGAACTTTATCAGTGGTTTAAAATGTTTATGTAAAGCAATCTGCGTCATATATTTCAAAGAGGAAGAAACAAGAGTGACTGTTTATATTTGTATCGTTCTATTAAAGCAAAACTGGAGGAAAGGGCCTCCAGTGTTTATTTAGAAGCATATGATTTTTCAAAAACTTTTTTCTGGTTCTGAGGAAAATAGTCAAAAGAAGACAGCAACTTTTTAAACGTATTATACCTACATCTCATAAATTAATCATCTCCTAAATTCCCTTGTATTTGTATACAAGAGATGAAATATGCTTTATGTAGGAAATTTCAGAAACCATGTGTCTTGGTCATGCTTACCACTACCAACCACCAATTTCAAAAGAAATTAAATATCACTGTATTCAAAGCTTTACCTAAACAATTTCTATTGCAGAACATTCTTGATTAAATTTTATAATTAAAATTCCTTTTTTTCCTCTCCTTCAACTCTGCAGCTAGCAGTTTCAAACTTCAAATATGCAAGTAAGAAAAATGGATGTATAGATGGTGTGAAAACAAATTTGCACATTAAAATGCTCATACAATAATAAATTTCAAGATATTTAATGCTCAAAATAAGTCCACACATATATACTTTGGACAGTTAAAGTAGTGCCTATTACACATCAGGTATTATGCAAGGGTTAGAGTTTTAATAATAAATACATATGCTGTGTACACAGTTTATGAGATTTCCTGAGAAAAAGGGTATATCCAGTTTGAATCAAAGTATACTTTTTGGTGATATGAAATATCTCAAATATTATCATTTAATTCTCAATCATGCTAAGAATTTTTGCAAGCTGAATCAAGAATCAAAACAAAACTTAAAAGTAAATCACTACTTCTCTTAAAGTCGGCAGGAGTTTAATTATCACTTAATCAAACATCTTGTATAATCCATTAATCATTCTACATTATCTGTAACACATAAAAATTCAAATATTTAATTAAACAGGCAGTCTGTTTCATTGTTTTCAGGTACCTTTAGGGCAAAATTCTTACTTACAGTGAACCAAAACCTGCTGGATGTCATTCCCAGGTGCTTGGGGAAGTGGAAAACGGGGATGTAGACAGTTTTACTATCTCAATCCTAATAATTCTAACTATGTCACTTAATTATATATTCATTTGCTCTTTTTTTTTAACATCTGTCTTCCCCACTGGAATAAAATTTCCATAAGAGTGAGGATTTTGTTTTGTTGACTGCTGTTTTTCAAGCAATTAGAACAGATCTTCCCCAATGAAAGGCATCCCATAAATATTGAATGAATGGATAAACAAATAAAATAAAATAGATAAAAAGTAGAGTGTGGCAGATGCTACTGATGAAACAGCTCATTTGCCTTGAGCCCTCTGAGCTCACCAGGTAGAGGCAGATGGTTTCCAACACACCCACTACCTCTTCACCCTGCATTTGTCTCTCTCCTCTGCCTGAGGACTCTCTCCAGCTCCAGGGGAGCTTCCTCCCCACCATCGATACAGTTCGGTAGTGTGGAGGCATTGTCACCTTTGAGGACAATGTCGGCCCAGTGCACAATGACAGCAGGGAATGGTACAGTCAGCCTGCACTCTGGTAAGACAATGCCGGGTTTGTTCCACAGCATTTCTCAGAGGGCCCCCCACCCTGGCAGGACTGAGCTTTAATTGCCCTTAGAAGCAACTCCTTCATTCATAATTCTTTACTGGCTTTTTTCTGTCCCACTGTCCCCAGTTCTTCATTTGTGCTTCTCAGGACTGCACTTGGGGGAACCCAGACTCTGGACACTGAAGTCATCAATGATGGTGTTTCCTCTGGGCCCTACTTATTACATCAGGTTGAAGTTAATGAGCAGGTACCTAAGAATCAATTTTGAGTATTTTGTTATATGCCTGAACTAGGAAAAACACAAATTTGAGAGTCATCAAAATTGTTCATCAAATATCTTAGTCAATACTTAAATAAAAAGTGCTATTAGATTTCAGATATGTTTTGTGCAGAAATGTGTATTTATCTTCATGCTTTATGTTAGTGCTTATCACCCTGCTACTCCTAACTACCCTTCCGGATTTAAATTTTAGAAAAGAACACATCTTATGCAAAATATGGATTATATCATTTCTTATTTAGCAATCATCTTCCCTGGAGCTTAAATAATTACATTTCAAGACAAATAGTTAAAACGCAGAAAATCTTTTATCTTGCATATTTCTTATCAACAAGAATTTTCAACTTTGTGTATAAACCTTCCAAATATCATTTTGAATATTATTTGTTTATCATTGAACTTTCAACTACATTCTATTTTGAAACATCTCTTTCTGAAAAGGTAAACTTTAAAAATGAAGATGAAAAGAAATTTGAAATAACTCATTTTAACTTTGAATGAGGAATGTGAAAACTGACATGTTTTTGCACAGACATAACTTCTCAGTGATACTTTTTGATGTTTGGCATATTCATTTTGTATGGCTTCACAAAATAATGTAAAATGAGATCCTTTTCGATTGTCAAAAACATTAGGTAACCCATGTGATGAAAAAGTGAAAAAAGGAGACTCTGTATTTGATGACACTTTTATCTAACATCTCTGCTATGTAAGAATGTACTATTGAAAGTACTATGCCTTGTTGCAAAATCAGATAACTATTATGGGTTCATAGGTTTAAGGTTAGCCCTGCAGTGTGGTGTTTGAGAAAAATAGACAAGTTTATTTCACTTTTATATAATAGTTCTAGGCTAATAGTCAGTGTTTTCAAGATAACTCTGTTCTATGTGGACATTCCAGAAACTTGGACATCTTCCACCACGGTGTAGCCATATCCCATTAAGTATTTTTGTCATCTCAGAGCTGAACCCCTGTGGAGTTCCAACTATTCTGTCAGTGGGTAGGATAAAGCCACAATCTTGAGGACAAATACAGAAGAGGAAAACATCACTTCTGCTCACATTCCATTGATAATCAGTCCAATAGACAGACCTCGCTTCAAGAGAAGTGGGAAATAGTCTGATCACATTACTGGAAGAAAAGAAAGACACAATTTAGAGGACCACTTGCTATTCCCTAAACAAAGGGTTAGGGCTTAGTCACTCATAGGTATAAAAACATTTCATGTAATGTTAGAATTCCCGAGGTTGGCATACGTTTAAAAGACAGTATGTATAGTATTTATACCCATTGTGTGTTTGCTTAATAAATGTGATTGACCAGCTCTTGTGAACAATATATAAATGAGATCTAGTTTAGGATATCCTTCAATAAAATATTGATGTAAAGCAATTAGTAACCTGTCACTGTCAAAGAAGTTTAGAAAGAAAACATCTCATGTAGGCATGTCTAACTGTTTGAGCACAGATGCATTTCAAGATCATTACAGAATCAGACTGAGTCATAACATTGCTAGATTTTTGCCAAAGCTGAAGTATACATATTGTAGTTATTCCATACATTCTTCCCTGGTGATAAAATTAATGCCACTGAGCATATAGGCAAAGAAAGCTTCATTTTTTAGTGATCTTATGTGGACATCAATAACATACCTAACAAAAATCCCCAAACCCTCCCCTATTACTACCCCTTAGAGAGCTGGAAATATCAGCAATTTTATCTTCCAACACATCATAACATATAGTTGGAGAAACTGGTTAGCTAAAGAAATAACAATGTTAAAAACATTTACCTGATTTGGGTATTGTCATACATTTTAAATATTTATCACTGTAATTATTATTTAATAATTGTGTCAGCTTTTAGTTTCAGAAACATTAAGCTTCTTTGCATTATTCTATTACATGGAGATTGAAAACTGTGTACTTAATATTGATGATTTGTGTACAAAGCCACAGTATTAATTTTACAAAACAAAGTCAAAATGAGTCAACTTGATAAGGATTCATCTAGTTTAGTGAAATAATTTTGCAATAGTACTCATTTTTGCAATAAAGAAGACTAATGGCAAGGACATAAAACATGCAAGCGTATTTTATCTAGTTTACTCAGTGCAGATTGTATTATTTATTTATGGATCTTCTTTTCTTCCTCACTGTTGCTATGGTTTAATGTGGAAAAAAGGTATACTTTCTCACTCAACTTTTGTCTTGGCCAAGTAACTTTTTTTTGTTTTTGTTTTGATCTGTGGAATAGGGACAGAACAGAGTTGGCCAATACTAGCCAGAGGTTTCCAGAGATACTGTGTGTCTCCACTCACCACTCTAGTTTTTTGTTCATTTTCTACCTTGAAAACATGTCATATGTAAAATAAGCTTCTTCATCCTGGTTCCCAAAGTGAGGAGACATGTGAAGCAGTATTCACTCAGCTCACATCCTATATCCAAGTCTGGCAGAGTCCAGCAGAGGGAAACCCAGTAGAGCTGTGAAAAGTCACAACAAACTCTTACACATTGAAGCAAGATATAAATGCGAGGTCTTGTAAACATCAGAATTGTTCATTTGAGTGTTATGTATAGTTACAACAAAACCTGACTAGTACAGAAATTGATACTCAATGTAGAATGCTGCCATAACAAAACCTAAAATATGTAGCATTGACATTGGGGATACATGGTGCTCAGCCATGAGGCTGTTATTGTGGACAAAAATATTTCAAGAGCTGATAAAACTGTAATCTGAAATAAATTGGGGTAGAATATTCCTAATGAATTCCTGAATGAGGGCACAGAGGTCCCTGGAGCTGAAGTGATGTGTGCTAGTTCTGAGCAAACACATTAATAGGCAATGATGTTTCTATTTACTCCTCTTGCTCCTTTTTTCATGAAAACCCCATCTCTCGAATGAGAGATGCTCGCTCCTTAAGTCTGTGTTCCAGAATGAGGAGACGTGGAACAAACCTAATCCTAGTACGGCCTGTGGCTAATCCTGGCTCCTGACTAAATCTAGGAGAGATAATTTCAGCATCACAGAATAGCTGAGTGGAGAAGCAGCCAAAATGGCACAGGTCTGTGAGCAATTGATGAGTGTTAGTTGCTGTAACCCACTGGGTTCCATGGTTATTTATTAAGTAGCACTCTCACAGCAAAACCTGATGATTATACAGATGCCCTCCCTGGTTTACTCCATTACACTGGTGTAGTCATGACTTTTGTTATATTTTGAGCTTTTTTTTTCTTAGAAAGTATATTATTTCCTGACAATATTTACTCTAAAACAAAAATAACTGCAAATACTTTTTATGGGCAATGCCTTTTAACATAGATAGAAGTACATGCAAGTAGGATGAATTCTGCTTCCTACGCATCCATTACAGTTCTTAAATGTTTCTTGAATCCAAAATTTATGTTAAATTAAAGCACAATCTCAAGTGATCTTCAGTTTACATTAGGTATTCTTCAGTGTTCTAATGAATGTTTAAATTTTGTAATAACTTAATGGATAAATTTACTTTAAATAGTGAACATTTACAATTATCTCCTCAAATTTAGAAACCTTGTTATTTTTTAGACAAAGTCATCATAAATATAAAATAAAATAATACCCAAGAAAAGCTAAGAGACTTAGTGTATAGATTTTTTCCAAACCTAATAAGATGTGCTAGAATATTAAGCAATTTCAGTGAAATACATTCAATTAGCAATTCACTTGAAATAATCTGGCAGGTATTCTCTATGTATAAAATGATTGGATTTTTGTTTCTTTTGCAATTTCACCTTTGCCATTCTTAGTTAAACTGAAAAGCTTTGAAACTGTCATTTTGGCCACAAGGAATAGAGTATATTATACCTTGTTTATAAGAGAAGAGATCCACTACACCACTTTGTAAAGAATCAAAGCGCTGCTTCATACAGACTTGGGGCTGTAACAGTACAAACAAATCTGAAAAGAAACTTGAGGTTTACCTTCATTTCAAAACCTCCCACCATTATAGAAAATTTTATTACACAAATATGGTATGGCAGATATAATTAAATTTTTACTTTTACTGCCAGAAATGTATTATTTTTTTCATTAAAACATTTTGAAAACATTTTTTTTTCTTTTCCACAATTTTTTAAAGTACTAATGAAATGATTGCATTTATAATCCAACAAAATGTTCATCCTCTGATAATTTTTATTATATTCCTACCCTGTATCTTAGAAAATCTTGAATAGATAAGTAATTGTTTTAAAAGTACTATTTCACCTAATAGATGTATATGTCTGGAACATCACTTTAGGCTCTTGAAAGGAAAAATTAATTGTTGGTTTCAATCAGTGGTCGAGCCAAGTTTAAAAAAACTATTTATGCTAACAATAATGCTAATAGTCACATTAAAGGCACACATCAATAATTTGCCTAAAGATAATTTTTTTAGCAGACAGTGTTTAAAAGAGTTTAGACTAATGAATTTTAAAGTCATTCACAAAATCAATCATCATCTATAAAAGATTCCTTTAATAATTTGCCTAATGTTCAGATTTTAATTAGTAATTACAGGGCTTTAAAAGCTACTATAGTCAGCGATAATGCTTCAGTATCTGTCTAAACAAAATAAACTATTATATACTAAATCATGCTTTCCATGATATTTAGAAAAGTGAATTTATTTCAAATAAATGCATTAGTAGCTAATGTGGAGTATTTTAACCTAAATTTCAGGCTTAAAAAAAAAGTTTCAATTCTTTCTTGCAGAATGATCAGAGCCATTAAGCTTCTTTGCATTATTCTATTATATGGAGACTGAAAACTATGTACTTAAAATTGATGATTTGTGTACACCTTCTTTATACATTTTGAGTGACCTGGTTTTCCTGAAGGTGGCTTTGTTCCTGTGTCATCTTTATATTGTGTCACTTCAGTACACTTTCACTTATAGAATATTGGTTTCACATCTCTGTTTATTATTACTTATCAATTGTACAAAGTGAAAGGAATTCATTTTTGTCTCTATTCCCTCACTTAAATGTGGTAATAGCTCATTTATTGTAAAATTATTTAACAAAGAACAGTACATAGTATCATATAAATGTTTGTGCATTTCCATTTCACCGGTTAATCCCTTTCTCATGCCCAAGCAATTACCAACATTGTTTCCAGAAGTCTTTCTTATTAGTGAAAATTATTTTCTCTTCATATTTAGTACTGCCAATAGGGAGTAGACAAAATATCCTGATACTCCCTTATACAAACAAGATTAATGTATATCTGTACACATACAGGTTACAATTCTCTCTCTTTCTCTGTATATATGTGTGTGTGTAAATATATCTGTATTCTTAGAGAATTGTATATGATATATATGCTTATGTGTGTGTGTGTTTATGTACCAACATATTCATAGTAGGGCCCCCTTACAGCATTTTGTTTTAGCCCAACTCATAGAAGCCAACACACCCTACCAAGGTTTCATATTCTAAATCCTGCTTTCTAGCTTCTTTCCCTGGAGAAGCTGATCTGCAAATCCATGTTTTTTCTTCATTATTACAAGTGATGATTTAGTAAATCTTTAGTCATTACAAACATGGATTGTCATTGTTTAAATCTCCAATCTAGTTTTCTCACTTCTGCCATCCATCTGTTAAGACTATGCCACATATTGTTTTGTTTGGTTTTGTTTTGCTAAGGCAGAAAACTTACTTCAAGAATGTACTTTCTAGATTAGTAAGAATATGAACTTTCTATATTAGTCAGGAACTATATTTAATAGTGAGAAAGAAAAACTACTCATCAAATAGCCCCATCCTAGTATTTCAATGAAGTCATAAAGACTGTTCAAGAAACCAATTACTTTATGGTAAATATGTCAAGAATGCAAAATATGACAGACAGTTTGAAAAGTAATATGAATGAAGCACAATAAAGGCGGCATTCCATAAAAAAGAAAATAAATAAATACAAGAGCAATCATCTTTGAAAATACCTCCATTGCACTTTTAAAAATTGTGAATTGGGAGTTATGCTTACATAACTAAATCTTCCTCCATACATCAAGGAGATAGATGAAAAAAAAGAAACCTTTCAAACAGAACAAAGAAATTGTTTCCTTACTCTTAAGTCCACATCTTCATACAATCCTGACTTTTTAGATGAATAATAAATAACAAGTTCTTTAGAAATGGCTGGTGATAGCATAGCATTTTTTTCTGAATCAAATAAGGATTAAAACATTAGCTGTAGAGTAGAAGTTGTATATATAACAAGGGATTAATTAAAGGCACCCAAAGCATTTTTCAAGGGTGAAGAGAGAGGCAAGTTTGAGGGAGGATTTCCTAAATATAAGCAGAGGGGATAAAAAGGAAATTACTTTGTTAAAGAAATAAGCTTCAAGAAATTGATTTTTGCTAATGATAATAAATAAGAATGTTCTCCGGAAAGCAAGTTCAAAAGGTAAATGAGTTCAGGAAATCACAATGCCACTTTTGGAAATAATCCCAGCTGTATTTCCTAAATGGTTACGGAGAATAAGAAAAAGAATAAAACTAGACTATCTAAACTCAGAGCTACATAATAACATGAAATTTAAATCTGCTAACATGGAATTAGGAAAAGAACAATCAGTACAAAGTTAGTTCAAAGATATACTTCTGGAATATAAAATAGAGGGACATCTTTTAAGATGTATTTTGCATTTATGAAGAGCTAAAGCGTCAGTACTTCATTTGTAGGTAAATGGAATAGATTAAATACTAATGATAGTAATTAAAGTGTATAATTGTTTTGATGTTTTATTTACATTATGTCTCTTTTTCCATTGGTAACAGTAATATATGCAATAGGGAAAAACAGACCTCTACCTTAACTCTGCCTTTGGTTTCTCATTATCTTGCCGGAGGCAACCACTGCTGTCAGTCCCGGACAATGTTTTCAAAGATAGTCTCAAAAACATTTTTGGTATATTTAAGCATATATGAATATACATTTATACACATATGAACATTTCTACACCAAAATATAACCCAGTATATACAATATTCAGTATATTGATTCATTTATTAACTTTACATCTTGAAATTTTTGTGTAAGTATGTTTGCAGCTTCTGTATTCTTTTTAACAGCTACATATGTAGGCAAACACATGCATACCTGTGTATAGCTGTACCATAGTTCAGTATTGTCAAATCTTACAATAATACAAATCAAATAATACAACTGCTATGTCGGAGGGTATATGAAGTCTTAATTTGGTAAGTATTTCTAACTGTGTAATAGTTGAACTCCAAAACACCGAAGTACAGCAGTGCCTATCTCACTTTGTCTAAGAATATATTATCAAAATGGGATTGTGTCTAACGAACTGAAAAATAGTGTCTCATGTTGTTGATTTTTTTTATTAGTATGAGAGAGATCAAACACGTTTATATATTTGAAAGCTTTTTGTACTGGCTTTTAATTGAATTCTCTGTTCATATCCTCTGTGTTTTTGTATGATATTAATGGCTAGACCATGTTGACTTTTCAAATGTTATTAGCAATTAGAGAATGTAGGCCTTTTTATGTGATAGGAGGTGAAATATATTCCCATTTTTCCACATATCCTTTTTATGTATTTTTTCTTCATGTAGATATTTTTAATTTATTTGCAATTATCCCTCTTATGATATCTACATACTATGTCAGATTTATTCACTCCAATATTATTATAAAATTATCCCATATTTTTAGGAGTGTTATCATTTAATTTCTCATGTTTAAATTTTTAGATCCATTCAGAAATCTGACATGAGTAAGGTAATAGAGAGGATGGAACTTTGTTTTTTTTGTGATGGCAATCCTATTGTCTCAACATTGTTTATTGAATAATGTTTCCTTGATGATAATACATTAAATTTAAAGGCATTTTTTCTGGACTTTTTATTCCATTTATATACCAATAAAACACTTTTTAAGGAATTGTAATTTCAATATCTATTTTATATCAAATTTTGGCAAGCCCACATAAATTCTCTTCTTTTGAAGTTTTTTACTGGTTTGACTTAAATAGATATATATTTCTAAGTCCCAAAATTTATATTTGGTATTTTATTGAACCATAGAAAATTTAGATATAAACTTAGGGAAAATTAAACTCTTTAGGATGTTGAGTAGTTCTAGCAATAAAACATGGCATATTTTTTATTTGTTTACATGATTTATGTCCCAGGATAGCAGTTTTGGTCCTTTTCATTTTATGTTGTTTTTAGTTGACATAATTATGGGTTCGCATTCAATTGTAAGAATGCATTTTTTTTACCAATTGATATGATTTTTCATCTTTAGCCTTTTGATGGGATAGATTACATTGATTTCTGAATGTTAATCCTGTCTTCTTATCTAAACACCACTCAGTTGTAGAATATAATACTTCAATACATTGTTTAATATGCTAACATTTTGTTGAGAATTTCTGCATCTATATTAAGACAGATATTGTAGCTTTTTTGTATCATATTTATTTGCTTTTGGTATTAATTATTGAATCAAATTGCTCATAACAATAACATGAATAACAAGGTCTATTCATATCATGGATTTATCTGTGTGTTTTGGTAGTTTGTGCTTTCAATTAATTATTCTATTTCATCTCAATTATTAAATTTGTGGGCATGGAACTGTCGTGTAGGGCCTTCTAATCTAAGAAGTAGCCTTTAAATGCATTGCCAAGATGGCGCTTGCCAGATGAGCACGGGGTGGTGCCCAGGCATTTTGGCAGGCTATGACGTTAGTCTACCTGTGTCCGGTATCTCCGTATTGGTGGCTTGAGTCTTCCGTGAACGTGATCAGCTCGTGGACACTGTTTGCTTGCATTATGTGCCTTCCTGCGTGAAGAGCTTGTGACTGCTTGACCTTTATGCTGATTGGCCCATGAATGTTATATATACTCTGCTATTTCCGCAATAAACGAGTTCCTGCTTTGACTGAGCTGCGTGTTGTGTCTGTTTGTCTCCGGGTTCAGGCCTAGGGGCCGGAGGCTGGTGATTGGGCGGACAGTCGGCACTCACCCTTCCCGGTCCTGCCTTGCCGGGGCGTGTCGCCCCCTTCCCGTTCTCTCTGCAGGTTCAGAGGGGGCTCGGGGAAGGCTAAAAACCCCGACACTGTCATAATTCTTTTAAGGTCCATGAAATCAGAAGTGATGACACTGTCTCATTTCTGATATTAGTAATTTGTGTCTATGCTGTCTTTTTTCTTGGTTAGCCTGGCTATAGGTTCTTCAATTTTATTAATCTTTTCAAAGAACTAGCTTTGGTTTTGTTGATTTTCTTCCTTGTTTTCTTGTTTTCAACTTTACATGTTATTTTCATGAATTTTATCTTGCCCTTCCTTCTGTTTATTTTACACTTAAAATTGCTCTTATCAATTTAATTTCCTAAGGTGGAAGCTTAGGTGATTGATTTTGAAATTTCTTCTTTTCTCAAAAACCACTGTGTTTGCTGCATTCTTCAAGTATTAAGTTGTATTTACATTTCATTACATGCAAAATACACATATTTTTTATTTCTTTTGAGATTTTTTTTCATTGAGTCATTTTTTTCTTTTATTGAGCATATTAGAAGTGTTCTGTTTAATCCTCAAATATTTGGGGATTTTCCAACTATCTTTCTGTTGATTTCTAGTTAAATGTGTTCTGAGAATATGCTTCTTATGACTTCTGTTCTTTTAAATTCACTCAGCTATATTTTGTGGCGCAGAATGTGGTCTATCACAGTGAACATTTCATGTGAATTTGAGAATAACGTATCCTTGGCTACTGTTGGATGGAGCTTCCTGTAAGCGACATGCTCAGATAACAGGAATTTTTTGTAGGAGTAAGTTCCTTTAGTCTTTGCTTCCCTCAAATCAAACAAGATCAGCAACTTCATGGCTGTTCACCCTACAGTCTCTTTCGTTACCCCTGCCTCCCTGCCTTACTGAAAGATTGGATCCCACAGTGTGTGTAATTCTTCAGTAAATATTATTTCCTTTGCTTATCCTTAGAATCTTTTGAAATAAATTGAATCATTCCAGACCATGCACTGATATATCTGTGTTCCAAATAAGATATGACAGGTTTTTCAGACAAGGCATTCTCCTCACTCTTTGAAGTACGGTGGATCCTGCTGGCTCTACAGGATTGTATGACTCCCACAGTGATAATCAAGTCAACATCCTATGGGCAGTCAGAGGGGTATTTCAAAGAGTTTGGTCAGGCATGGCTACTTACGTGAGAACTGCATGACACTGCTCTAAAAGGAGTACTTTTTTAAAACATACTACAGTAAAAATTTATGAGCAATTCTATTTTTAATAAATGACATAACTATGTGCTAGATATATATACAAGTTTGCATAAAATATATAAAATTTAAAAATACAAAATAGCATTAAGTATATAAAATAGAAGTTTGGAAAAAATGGGTTGATAAACTGCAGGAGCAAAATAAGTAATTAGGAAAAGAATTTATTCAAAATTAAGTAAGTACTTTATTATACTCTGCTGATCATGAAGCCATTATTTGAAATCACCCATTCCATTTTATGTGAAACATTTGTTATAGTGAGTATAATATAAAAGAAATGGAGACACAGGTGAGGTAATGGAACTCAGATGATCTCATTTAAGAAAGTATGCTTTCTTTTAACCAAATGTGCTCAACAATCATTTACAATATGCACATCAACCTCTTATAAACCAGAACTTTGATAGAAAACTATAAATGTAGGAATTTCAAACACTTTGTTGAAAAAAAAAATCTCTTTGACATTTACATAAATTCCTGGCATGAAAGTGTGTATTGTTTTAAATGAGTGCTATTTACTTAATAATCTATAAAAGCCATCTCACTTCTCCATAGATTTTTCTTATACCAGCCTATTAGAGTCTTTCCAGTGAAATAGTAAACCCTTCGGTTATAAAACTTAAAAATGAGCCATTACTGTCAAT
Source organism: Smutsia gigantea (assembly GCA_032199065.1). Classification (NCBI taxonomy): domain Eukaryota; kingdom Metazoa; phylum Chordata; class Mammalia; order Pholidota; family Manidae; genus Smutsia; species Smutsia gigantea. The sequence continues at coordinate 49,104 of JAVSCE010013242.1, forward strand.
TAGGTAAGTACAGGTGCTAAGAATGGGTCATCTCTTGGTTAAAATGGCTTATCATATTTCCAAGATAAAAATATCAAGCCTGTATTGCAATTATTTACTGTAGATGTCATAAAAATGAAATATATATGTTTTCCAAAAAAATCACTTGTGAGATGTCTGAAAAAAAGTCAATTTCTAAACATTTTAAAAAGCATTACATTTCAAAAATATTTTGCAGCTATAATTTTTTAGAAAGATATATATTTATAGAGTATTCAAATGCTTTTCTAATTTATTCCCAGATACACAAGACCAAAACTGGAGGAATTATCCTGATTTATATCTAAAGGTGGAGGAATAAGACCAGAGATGAAGATGGATAACTAGCAGTTTTGGAAAAGAGAAAAGTGCAAAAGTGAGAATCCAGAGGTCGGTGCTGTAACCTAAGCTCTGACACTAACAAGCTCTGTTTTCCTGGCAAGGCATGTTACTTATTGTGTCTTTAATCTTATATCTACAACGAGGAGCTTAGAGTGTAATTCTAAGGGCAAGCTCTAGGCTAAGTTAAGTTTTCAAATTATAAGTGCCTTATTTTTAAAAATTTGAATTTCAAATTCAAATGCAATTTTTATTAAAATAAACACGTGAGTGCTTGAAATATCTAAATACACCAGTAGAATATCAAAGTAAGAAAGATCCCTCAATAAGTAGTATAGAGAAGATATCAAAACAAGTATACATTGCTAGGGAATGAAGAAAGTATAAGTTTGTTAATCAAAGTTGAGGTTGACATTGAATTTGAGAAGTAGAACAATCACATAATTTCTAATTGCTTTTGTTTAATGAATGTGGTGTTCTGGATTGGATCCTGGAACAAAAAATCCTGCAGAAATTACTAAGGAAATATTTATATCAGTATAACTTTAGTTAATAATAATGAGCCTGTGTTGTATAGTTAGTTGTGATAACTATACATTGTGAATGTAAGATAGTAATAGAGGAAACTGAGCATAGGATATGAAACTATATCTTCATAATTTTTCTGTAAATCTGAATATGCTCTAATTTTTTTTTCGATATGAAAATGTTTGTTGCTAGCCTAGCTAGTTTATCAATTTTATTAAAATTTTGAAAGAACTCACTTTGGGGTTTGTTAATTTCTTTCTATTTTATTGTTTTAAATTTACCAATTTCTAGTCTATCTTTAAATTTCTTTTCTTCTGCTTGCTATAGGCTTATTTCTCCAGTTTTCTATGATGAAAGTTTAGATTACTGGTTTTAGATCAGCCTTCTTTTCCAATATATTTGCCTCATGCTATATTTTCTTTTAACCACCGCTCTTGCTTCATCGCACAGATTTCTAGACATTTTACATTCAATTGCTTCAAAATATTTTTTCTACTTTAAAAAATTTTTTATTAAGGTATTATTGATATACACTCTTATGAAGGTTTCACATGAAAAATGTAGTTATTACATTCATCCATATTATCGTGTACAACCCATACCCCATTGCAGTCACTGCCTATCAGTGCAGTAAGATGCCACAGTCACTATTTGCCTTCTCTGTGCTACATTGTCTTCCCCACGATCCCCCCACACCATGTGTGCCAATTATAATACCCCTCAATCCCCTTCTCCCTCCCTCCCCACCCGCGCCCCCCACCCCTCCCCTTTGGTAACTGCTAGTCCGTTCTTGGGAGTCTGTGAGTCTGTTGCTGTTTTGTTCCTTCAGTTTTGCTTCGTTGTTATACTTCAAAATGAGGAAAACCATTTGGTACTTGTCTTTCTCTGCCTGGCTTATTTCACTAAGCATAATATCCTCCAGCTCCACCCATGTTGTTCCGAATAGTAGGATTTGTTTCTTTCTTATGGCTGACTGACTAGTTTTCCAGTGTGTATATGTACCACATCTTCTTTATCCATTCATCTACTGATGGACCCTTAGGTTGCTTCCATATCTTGGCTATTGTAAATAGTGCTGCAATAAACATAGGGGTGCATATGTCTTTTTGAATCTGAGAAATTAAATTCTTTGGGAAAATTCCTAGGGGTGGAATTCCTGGGTCAAATGGTATTTCTATTTTCAGTTTTTTGAGGAACCTCCATACAACTTTCCACAATGGTTGAACTAGCTTACATTTCCACCAGCAGTGTAGGAAGGTTCCCCTTTCTCCGCATCCTCGCCAATATTTGTTGTTCTTAGTCTTTTCGATGCTGGCCAACCTAACTGGTTTGAGGTGATATCTCATTGTGTATTTTAATTGCATTTCCATGATATTTAGTGATGTGGAGCATCTTTTCATGTGCCTGTTGGCCATCTGAATTTCTTCTTTGGAGAATTGTCTGTTCATATCCTCCACCCATTTTTTAATTGGGTTATTTGCTTTTTGGGTGTTGAGGCATGTGAGTTCTTTATATATTTTGGATGCTAACCCCTTGTCACATATGTTGTTTACAAATATATTCTACCATACTGTAGGATGCCTTGTTGTTTTGTTGATGGTTGCCTTTGCTGTACAGAAGCTTTTTAGTTTGATGCAGTCATATGTGTTCATTTTTTACTCTGTTTCCCTTGCTCAAGGAGATGCGATCAGGAAAAAATTCACTCTTTTATATTCAGAAGATTTTTGCCTGTGTTGTCTTCTAAGAGTTTTATGGTTTCATGACTTACATTCAGGTCTTTGATCTATTTTGAGTTTACTTTTGTATATGGAGTTAGACAGTAATCCAGTTTCATGCTCTTGATGTAGCTGTCCAGTTTTGTCAACACCACTTGTTTAAGAGGCTGTCATTTCCCTAATGTATGTCCATGGTTCCTTTATCGTATATTAATTGACCATATATGCTTGGCTTTACATCTGGGCTCTCTAGTGTGTTCCATCAGTCTTTGGGTCTGTTCCTGTGCCAGGAATTATCTTGATTACTGTGGCTTTGTAGTAGAGCTTGAAGTCAGGGAGCGTAATTCCCCCTGCTTTATTCCTCCTTCTAAGGATTGCTTTGCCTGTTTGGGGTCTTTTGTGGTTCCATATGAATTTTAGAACTATTTGCTCTATTTCCTTGAAGAATGCTGTTGGTATTTTGATAGGGATTGCATCGAACCTGTAGATTGCTTTAGGCAGGATGGCCATTTTGACAATATTAATTCTTCCTATCCATGAGCATGGGATGTGTTTCCATTTATTGGTATCTTCTTTAATTTCTCTCATGAGTGTCTTGTAGTTTTCAGGGTATAGATCTTGACTTCCTTGGTTAGGTTTATTCCTAGGTATTTTATTCTTTTGGATGCAATTGTGAATGGAATGGTTTTCCTGATTTCTCTTTCTCCTAGTTTATCTTTAGCATATAGGAATACAAAAGATTTCTGTGTATTAATTTTGTATCCTACAACTTTACTGAATTCGTATATTAGATCTAGTAGTTTTGGAGTGGATTCTTTAGGGTTTTTTATGTACAGTATCATGTCATCTGCAAACAGTGACAGTTTAACTTTTTCTTTACCAATCTGGATGCCTTTTATTTCTTTGTATTGTCTGATTGCCATGGCGAGGGCCTCCAGAACTATGTTGAATAAAAGTGGAGAGAGTGGGCATCCTTGTCTGGTTCCCGATCTTAAAGGAAAGGCTTTTAGATTCTCACTGTTAAAGTATGATATTGGCTGTGTGTTTGTCATATATGGCCTTTATTATGTTGAGGTACTTGCCCTCTATACTCATTTCATTGAGAGTTTTTATCATGAATGGCTGTGGAATTTTGCTGAATGCTTTTTGAAATCTATGGAGATGATTATGTGGTTTTTGTCCTTCTTTTTGTTTATGTGGTGGATGATGTTGATGGATTTTCTAATATTGTACCATCCTTGCATCCCCGGAATAAATCCTACTTCATCATGATGGATGATCATTTTGATGTATTTTTGAATTCAGTTTGCTAATATTTTGTTCAGTATTTTTGCATTTATGTTTATTAGGGATATTGGTGTGTAATTTTCTTTTATTGGGGTGTCTTTGCCTTGTTTTCGTATTAGGATGATGCTGGCCTCATAGAATGAGTTTGGAGGTATACCCTCCTTTTCTACTTTTTAGAAAACTTTAAGGAGAATGGGTATTATGTCTTCACTAAATGTTTGATAAAATTCAGTGGTGAAGCCATCTGGTCCAGGAGTTTTGTTCTTCGGTAGTTTTTTGATTACCAATTCAATTTTGTTGCTAGTGATTGGTTTGTTCAGGTTTTCTCTTCTGGGTGAGCTTTGGAAGGTTGTATTTTTCTAGAAAGTTTTCCTTTTCTTCTAGGTTTTCCAGTTTGTTAGCATATGATTTTTCATGGTATTCTCTCATAATTCTTTGTATTTCTGTGGTGTCCATAGTCATTTTTCCTTTCTCATTTCTGATTCTGTTTATGTGTGTAGACTCTCTTTCTTTCTTGATAAGTCTGACTAGGGGTTTATCTATTTTGTTTATTTTCTCAAAGAACCAGCTCCTGCTTTCATTGTTTTTTCTATTGTTCTTGTTCTATTCTTCTCAATTTTATTTATTTCTGCTCTAATCTTTATTATGTCCCTCCTTCTACTGACTTTGAGCCTCATTTGTTCTTCTTTTTTCTAGTTTTGTTAATTGTGAGTTTAGACTGTTCATATGGGATTGTTCTTCTTTCCTGAGATAGGCCTGTATTGCAATATGCTTCCCTCTTAGAACGGCATTCACTGCATCCCACAGATTTTGCAGTATTTTATTACTGTTGTTGTTTGTTTCCGTGTATTGCTTGATCTCTGTTCTTATTTGGTCATTGATCATTGGTTATTTAGAAGCATGTAATGAAGACTCCATGTGTTTGTGGCTTTTTTGGTTTCTTTACATAATTTATTTATAGTTTCATACCTTTATGGTTTGAGTAGCTGGATGGTACAATTTCAATCTTTTTTAATTTACTGAGGCTCTTTTTGTGGCTTAGTATGTGGTTTATTCTTGAAAGTGTTCAATGTGTGCTTGAGAAGAATGTGTATCCTGTTGCTTTTCGGTGTAGAGTTCTGTAGATGTGTATTAGGTCCATCTGTTCTAATGTGTTGTTCAATGCCTCTGTCTCCTTACTTATTTTCTGTCTGGTTGATCTGTCCTTCAGAGGGAGTGGAGTGTTGAAGGCTCCTAAAATGAGTGCTTTGCATTCTATTTCCCCTTTTAATTCTGTTAGTATTTGTTTCACATATGTAGGTGATCCTGTGTTGGGTGCAGATATTTATAATGGTTATATCCTCTTGTTGGACTGACCCCTTTATCATTACATAATGTCCTTCTTTGTCTCTTGTGACTTTCTTTGTTTTGAAGTCTATTTTGTCTGATACAAGTACTGCAACTCCTGCTTTTTTCTCCGTATTAGTTGCATGAAATATCTTTTTCCATCTCTCTACTTTCAGTCTGTGTATATCTTTGGGTTTGAAGTGAGTCTCTTGTAGGCAGCATATAGATGGGTCTTGAGCATATAGATGGGTCTTGTGTTTTTATCTATTCAGTGACTCTATGTCTTTTGATAGGTGCATTCAGATCATTTATATTTAGGGCGATTATTCATAGGTATGTACCTATTGCCATTGCAGACTTTAGATTCATGGTTACCAAAGGTTCAAGGTTAACTTCCTTACTATCTAACAGTCTTACTTAACTCACTTAGTATGCTATTACAAGCAAAATCTAAAGGTTCTTTTTTTTTTCCTTCTCCTTTTTCTTCCTCCTCCATTCTTTATATATTAGGTATCATATTCTGTACTCTTTACCTATCCCTTGACTGCCTTTGGGGGTAGTTGATTTAATTTTGCATTTGCTTAGTAATTAACTGTTCTACTTTCTTTACTGTGGTTTTATTACCTCTGGTGACAGCCATTTAGCCTTAAGAACGCTTCCATCTATACCAGCCCCTCCAAAATAAACTGTAGAGATGGTTTGTGAGATTTAAGTCTCTCAGCTTTTGCTTATCTAGAAATTGTTTCATCCCTCCTTCAAATTTAAATGATAATCTTGCTGGATAGAGTATTCTCAGTTCAAGGCCCTTCTACTTCATTGCATTAAATATACCATGCCACTCCCTTCTGGCCTGTAATATTTCTGCTGGAAGTCTGATGATAGCCTGATGGGTTTTCCTTTGTATGTGATCTATTTTCTCTCTCTAGGTGCTTTTAAAAGTCTGTCCTTATCCTTGATCTTTGACATTTTAATTATATGTCTTAGTGTTGTCTTCCTCGGGTCCCTTGTGTTGGGAGATATGTGCACCTCCATGGCCTGATAGACTATCTTCTTTCCCAGACTGGGGAAGTTTTCAGCAGTTATCTCCTCAAAGATACTTTCTATTCCTTTTTCTTTCTCTTCTTCTTGTGGTATCCCTATAATATGAATATTGTTTCATTTGGATTGGTCACACAGTTCTCTCAATATTCTTTCATTCCTAGGGATTCTTTTTTCTCTCTGTGCCTCAGCTTCTTTGTATTCCTCTTCTCTAATTTCTGTTTCATTTATCTTCTCCTCCACCATTTCTAATCTGCTTTTAAAACCCTCTATTGTGTTCCTACCCTAAACTCGTTCCTGAGTTCTTGAATTTTTTTCTGTACCTCCAGGAGCATGTTTATGATTTTTATTTTGAAATCTCTTTCAGGAAGATTGATGAGATCAGTTTTATTTGAGTCTTTTTCTGGTGTTTGTGGGATTTTTGTTTGAACCAGGTTCCTTTGATGTTTCATATTTGTATGTGGTGCCCTGTAGTGTCCAGAAGCTCTTGTCTCTGGAGCTGCTTAGCCCCTAGAGCTATGTCGGGGGTCACAAGGGAGCAGTACTGGTGCCAAGGTGGAGAGGAAAGAGCTGTTTCCTGCTTCGCAGCTGTTATACCTGTCTCCACTGCCAGAACTAGTGGGGTGAACACACAGGTGTAAGCGTCTATGCTTTGTGTTTGCAGCTGTTGTAGGCAGGGCTTCCCTCTGGCTGGCCTGACCCCAGGGCTGGGGTTTCCACCTTGTGAGCCAGGTGCGGGCTGGCCAGGAGGAAGGCACAGCAGGCTGCGTAACATGGTGGGTTCCTTGGAGCTGCATAGCCAGCCAGGGGGATGGAGTGCCTGAGGATTCTGAAAGTTCCCAACCTGCTGGGCAGAGTGTGCCTGGGCAATATTGTCTACCTCTCCCTTCTCCTGAGCAATAAGCTCTGTGCAATCCTTGCCCCTTTAGCAGCCCTCTTGCTTTTAGGAAGTCTTTCAGACTGCCTGCCCAGTGCAGCCAAATATGGATCCCTGTTTTCCACAAGCAGCTGGAATCTCAGTCTCTCCAGGTATTCTGCCCTTCTTAGCTTTCCAACCCCACTAATCACCAGAGCACCATGCAACATAGGTTCTTGCTCTCAGAGTAGATCTCCAGGGTTAGGTGTTCAACATTCCCAGGCCTCCACTCTCTCCCTGCTCCATTTCTCTTCCTCCTGCTGGTGAGCTGGGGTGGGGGAAGGACTTGGGTCCTGCCAGGTCACAGCTTTGGTACGTTACCCTGTTCCATGAGGTATGTTCTTTACTCCAGGTGTATGCAGTCTGGCCCAGCCTTCTTTCCTGTTGCTCTTTCAGGATTAGTTGTATTAATTATATTTTCATATTATATGTGGTTTTAGGAGTAGGTCTCTGTCTCACCTCCCATGCCACCATCTTTAATCACTTCAAAATATTTAAATTTCTATTACTCTTTCTTAATCATGTATTATTAGTAGTGTATTTGTAAATTCCCATATATTTGGAATATTTCCAGTTATGTTTCTTTTGTTGAGCTTTAGTTTAATTCCATTTATTCAGAGAACATAATTTGTATAATTTCTATTTTTAAATTTACTGAAGTATGTTTTGTGGCCCTAAAAGTAATAATTCTTGGTGCATAATTCCATGTGAATTCAAAAATAATATTAATACTGTATATTCTGCCAATATTGTATTGAGCATATTTATATTGCTGTTCAGGTAAACTGAATACCTAATTCTCTTTCTGCTTGACCTGTCAATTACTAAATTAAAGGTGCTGAAGCCTTCAAATAAAATATTGGATTTTTTAGTTTCTTTTTAGTTCTATCAGTTTTTCCTCCTGTGTTTTGATACTCTATTGTTCGATGTATACACATTTTGGAATTGTTTTTTCTTGGAAGACTGCACCCATTATCATTATTTAATGCACTTCTTTATCCTCAATAATCTTCCATATTTGCAAGTTGGCTTTATGTAAAACTAACATAGCTAATTCAGATTTATTTTGATTAGTGTTAGAGTAATATATTTTTGTCCATCCCTTTCCTGTCCTTATATACATTTTCTTGTATTTAAAGTGAGTTATTTAATGCATACAGTGGGTCATTTTTTAAATCAATTCTGACTATCTCTGTTTTTTAATTGGTATATTTAGTCTATATTTAAGGTCATATTGACATAGTTTGATGAATACATACATGATTTGTAACTATTTTCTATTTGTTGCATTTGTTCTTTTTTCCATTTCATACCCTCTTCCTCTGCTTTTCTGTGTATGTGTGTTCTTTATTGAGCATTTTATAAGATGGTCTCTCCTGGTACATCAATTGCACTGCTTTTTGAAGAGTTTTAGTGATTGCTCTAGAGTTTTCAATACATATATTTAACTATTCTAAGTATGTTCAAGTAACACCATAATGCATCCCTGTAGTACAGATAGTTAAAACAGAATTCCCAATTCTTCCCTGTCATTGCTTGTAACATCTGGGCTATTCATTCTGCTTCTCCACATGGTATAATCCCCAAAACATTGTTACTATGATTAAAGTAAGTAGTTACCATTAAGATCAATTAATAATAAAAAATAAAATATTTTACTTTCTCTACTCCCTTGTGTTCTTTTTCTTTATATTGATCTGAGTTTTGCATGTATTATCTTTTTCTTCCTGCTTTTTAGAACATCTAAGATATGCAGGCTATGTCTGGTTAACAATGAATTTCCTTCAGCTTTTATTTGTCTGAGAAAAATCTTTATTTTTTCTTTACTTTTGTAGGATGGTTTCCATAGCTATAGACATTTTCCAAAACTTTAAATACATCTGTAACTAAATATACTAAAATAGTCATTCCATTGTGTTCTTTTTTCCACTTGGTTTCTGGTGAGACGTCCACGGTCACCTTGGATCTGCTCCTCAGTTGGTAAAATGATTTTTCCTCTGGCTTATTTTAAGATTTCTTTTTGTCTTTGTCTTCAGTTTGAATATATATCTTTGGTATGGCAAGTTTTCATTGTTGTTGATTTGGTTTGGTTTGGTTGGTTGTTTTTGTTGTGTTTTGTATTAATTCTCTTTGATGTTGCTCAGTTTCCTGGTTCTGTGGTTTGGTGGCTGTCATCAGTTTTGGGATCTTCTCAGCCATTTACTTCAGATATTTCTTTAGATCATTTTTCTCTTTTTTACTCTGGTATTCCTTACATTTTATTCTACATTTTTGAACTTGTCTCAAAGTTTTATATTCTTTTCTCCCTTTTCTCATTCTTTTTCCTCTTTGTATTTCACTGTCATTTGTTAGTAAGGTGTGAGGAGGGTGAGCATTCTCCAATCTTCCAGTTAAATCCCATTATTTTCATGGTCTGGTTTTCAGAGCTGTGACTCTAGCATCTGTTTTTTCAGTAGTGTGACTTCCTTTTCCCCTCTGCCACCCACCTCTTTCTCTAGCTGCAGGACCCCAGAGGTCTGGCGGCTGTGTTTTTCCTCCACCCTTGTTAAAACAAGAAGACTGTGTGGAATGGGGCTGAGATTAGGCTCAGAGTGCTCTGCTAACATTATTTCCCCTGGATAGAATGCTTTGGTATGGTGAAGACTCCGGATAATGTTCATGTTGATTACTCGTCTCCCTTGCAGAGCCCTGAGGGTATCTGTTTCCGCATCCTCACTGGAGAGAAACTGGGCAAAGACCACAAAAATTTGGAGTCTCCCAAGATTGTGGTCCTGAGAACATTCTCATTCTCACACTAGTCTACATTCAGCAATCCATCAAAATAACCAGTAAGTGTTCCTGTCATTTTATGACCCCAGTGCCATCTCTTCCAGGTAAGCAGATACCTGTGGTAAATAAACCTTTCTAGATGCTAGATCTACTCCAGGTAAGCTTGCCCTTTTCCTACAGATTTTGGGCTCTGATGGGATTCATGTTCTGATGGGTCCTTAAACTCATTGATTTTCAGGTTTTTTGGCTTTTTCTTGTTGCAAGGATGATGTGATGACTTCTAAGCTCTTTACATATCAGAAGTGAAACTCAAAGTATAATAATAATTGCTTTCCAACATAAAATTCTTACCTTGTGACTCCCAAATACCCATCCTATTTTTCTATCAGTGGCTGTGTAAGTACTATCTAGGAATCGGGTTAGAAAAGCAGATCCTTAAGTATTCTCTTTCATGAAGGCTGTGATCCAAACACCAGTATATTAAAACTATCCTTGCTGAGTCTGTTGTACAACCAGTCATATAAATTAATGTTCTAGAAAATAACAGTTATTTTTGGCTAGAGCTATCATTCATTATTCTATATTTTTCACCTCTTTTAATGTCTTACATGCAGCTTAACTTATTTTAAAGCAGTTATGATGATCTTAGTCTATTTTCCATATTCCTTCAAGCATTTGGTCCTGTGGAACATATAACCAAACTTTTGGTTATCATCATTTGTCTCAAACCTAAGACAGCATGTTGGATTTACATTTAACCAAAATCAAGTTATCTTATTAATATCCTAGAAAAACCCTCCAAAGATGATGGATGGAAGTATGAATCAATTTCCTTAAAATGTGAGAAGCAGTCCATTCAATTCATTGGTAGGAAGGTAATACCCAAACATGCCTTTAGAATTCTATAGCAGAAAATGCTTAAAATTAATTAGGAAGATATAATCAAGGATTGGAAAGTTTGATATGTAAAGTGAAGTTAGGAACCATACTTAATATTCTGTTAACATAAAAATGAATTCATATCCCAGAACCCACTTGACCTGTATCTACATAAAACAAAGCTACACATAAATAGAACCCTGGAGTATTTGAGGACATCATTTTTTTATTTCAAAATTGAGCCTCATAATTTTTATATAAATTTTGTAAATTGTTATAAGCAATACATGTATTGTGTACATGTATGTGTATATATATATTGACATAAATATTTTTCCATTATATTAAAGAGATGGAAGATGTTGGGAAATGGAAAAAGAGAGCAAGAAATGAGAGCAAGCTAGAAAGCTGTGTGCTAGAAAGCTGTGTACTTGAGGAGTTTAGATTTTAATTTTCTTCAAGGTAAAGCTTAGTGGAAGAGATAAACCTGGAGGGTGCTGTTCCTGCTTTGAGCTCTGAAGTTCTCAGTCCTGAAGACGATGGTACATATCCCAAAACTTTGACAAGAATAAAGGAAAAATTAAAATTAAAATTCTATACAATCAGAATATTAGTATCCCAAGTTTCAGAGGCTTGAGCAACAGATAATGACATTGGGCCATAATCTGTGGAAATCTTAGCAACCCCGAGATATCCATGATAGCAGTAATTTCTTATATCCAAGGACATTAAGGATATAATGATCGATGATAGCCTTGACTGACACATTTAGAGACTCTTGCCCAATACACAGGTCCTAAAGCATAAATGGAGTGTACTTCAGTGTATTTTACTATTGGAGAATATAGAGGAGAGAAAATAAAATTGTGGTTTATTATGCACAAAATGATGCAGTGGCTTGGAATGGTTTGCTGCCTATCATTCCAAAATGAACAATGGAAGTGAAACAAGATGTGAATCTGTCAGCATGCTTGTGATTGTAAACTAACTGTGTTGCGAAGATGCTTCGCTGGTCCCTTAAGGTGAGCCCAAACTCATTTAAAGTCAGGTTAGCTAGCAAGTTGTCTTCATGGTGTATAATAAGATTTCCGGTACCCTGGATAAGAATAAGGAGATAAAACTTAAATCATAGTACATGACACTTCAAAAGGTTTTTTAATCTCACCTAATTTAAGATTCATAACTAAAGCCAAGCTATGATTTTATTCTGGCATTTCATCTGCTTAGCATAGGAAGAGTCACCATGACCTCAGAATCTGAGCCAGCCAAAGTCATTCAGCAATCTAATTTTATACTCAGTGGGCTGGAGTACTTTTCATCATTCTGGAAATGTTCTGGTTCATCTAGGAAACACTGGTTCTTGTATTTTATCTTCTTAAATAGATAATAGAGTAGTAGTGATCATGCAGATTAAGATTAAGTTCATTTAATAGTTTTAAAATGTAGATTTAAAAAATCTTGTTAATGAGAATAATCCTCTTTAGGTACTTTACCAGATGCTTGATAACAACTGCTCTCTGGTACAATTTATTTGCTTCTTGAAGTTTTCCTGATTAAGTGAATCAGAGGTACTTAGAATGCAATTTATACTCCCCTCCATTCCAGATTGATCTGCAACACAGATTGAATTAGAGTGAACTCCTAAAATTTTTCATTTTCATGCTTTCCTTTTCAAATTCTTGTGCTCTTAATATTTCTCCTCTGTAACTTTTTTACTCATGTGATGCAATTCTATTCAGCATGTATAAAAATGGTGACCTAAGAATGATTCATAACTTTTTAAAAGAATTATAGATTAAGATTCTGGCCCTTCTGCGGAGAGATGAATAAAACATTTTTTAATGGAGTGATTAATCCTACTAAACCCTGAATAAAAACTGAGGCCCATTCATGATTAACCAAAGCCTCGGTGTACTTCAGATGAGGGCTTTGGGTAGGAGATGAAAATAATAAAGACCATAGTCAGCAAGCTGGAGGTGTGTACGTAAGATTTCTAAGGAAGGTGAACTGGGATAAATCCTTGATTAAATGCAAATGCTTCTAACAAGTACGTATATCTGAAATCATATATTCCTTCTTAAAACATATTCTGAGCTCCTCACAAACCTCTAAAGAGTGGAATACTGTGGCAGAGACAGAAAAGCAAGAAAATAATATCCTTTCAGCCAGTTATCTTTTATTTTCCCCCTTGCAGTAGCTCCAGAAATACCCAAATAACCCCAAGATTTGGGGTAACAACATTTTATAACTATTCAATTTTTTTTCACATTCCTATAAACTTACCTGGTGCAATTTTTTTAAATTCTCTTTTTTTAAATATGTCTCTCAGCAGTGCTTTTAAAGTGTCTCTGAATGATGATGAGGTCAAAGAGAGTTATGACATTTATTAATAATGTTTAAAAGGTCAAAACCATAGAGCATGTGAAGCATGAAATGATACGGCATTCTATGGGTATATGTAGTAATATCTTAGAGTTAAGAGTGGAGTTGGATTGAAGCATGTTATCACTGAGACTATGGGTATAAAAGACACAGAGCCTTACAGACATGCACTGAACAAGATTAGTTGTTCTTCATATGTGATTTATAGGACACTGGCTGTCCCCAAGGACATTACAGGTTGTCTGCCAGCCCAGGTCTCTCTGTTGAATTAATGTTTATGCTATTTAATGTATTTATATCCTGCCTAATTTTAATGGAATTTGGACTTAAAATACACACAAGAGGAATATTTGAGTAAATGAATCAATTAGCTAAGATCCAACAGTAGGCAAAATATGATACATCCATGGAGATGTTTATTAGTTAACATGTGAGATGCTATGTCATTGTCAGTTGACTTAAAAATTAGGATGAGTTCACAAGTATCTAACATAAGAAGAAAAATAATTATGTTCATCATAATATCCATGACATAGTACCTCCCTTCTCAGTGCTTATACTCCAATTTGTGAGACAAGTGCATAAATAGCGAATTTCAATCCACTGTGTAAATATTGTGATAAATTGGTCAAAACACGACTTGGTGTAGTACAAGAGTACAAGACAGAAAGCAGTTACACACACATTGGAATGCTTTTGTAATAATCCAGGCAACTAAAGTAGTTGTAAGGGGAATAGAGAGATATCAAAGAGATACAATTTACAAAATTCAGTGATTTCCTCATGAAGAAAGAGGAGGAACCAAGGATAGCACACATTTTTGGTTGACGACACCATTCTCCAATGTTAAGAAACAGGAGGAGAAATGTGTTTTGAGGAAGGAGAGATGAATTACATTTTGGACAAATAGGTTTTGAGGCTGTTTAGTAGATATGTAACTGTTTCTGAAACTGACAGTGAATTTTTCCTCATGAGTCCTTCTTCAGCAGAACCCAATATAATACAGTGAGCAACATCTTCAACAATAACTTTATAATAAATAACATACCAGATTGCTTAGGTCATTTCTTATCTATGCCCTACTTAGTCCACAATGATATTTAAATATAGTTAAGTGAAAGCAAGTTTAAAAGTTTCTAAAAGTGTATCATCCAGGTAGGTAGACATCTTAGAGGGTTGAGCTGTGGATAATTTTCTTCTCAAATTCTTTGGGTTATTGTAATGGAAAGTTCTTCCATTAGGGGATTATTAAGAAAGCTATGACTACCTCTCCCTTCACCCTTTTAAGTATTTCTTCTGAGAAGGAGTGATTTATCTGACTGATAGAATGAAAAGAACCTCACAGCTATTGGCACTCCTTCCTCTGTTATGAAGGGTTGAGGACTTAGACTGTTTCTATTTTGCTTTCCCTTTTCACTTTAGTTTACAGCAGCAGATTGTTCCTCATTGAATCTACGTTTCATAAAACAAGAACATCTGAGTACAAGACTAAAGTCTGCCTTTTAGAAGCAAATTTGAATTGCAGACTACTGTATTCCCACTCTCAGGACAAGATGAGTTAAACCAGTGATTTATCTTAGGCTGCCTTAGTAAATGTCCAACTGCAGACCAAATTTCCTTGTGTGTGGGTCACAGATCTGGATTTTTGGAAAAAATGGTAGAAATCCTTATTTTTGCACCTTTTATCTAATCTAGTTTTCCCAGAAAGAAAACTGATATTTTGATGCCCATCTGATGTTTATGTCTATATTTCAAATCTTTAAAAAGCTGTAGTAGTAGGGGTACAACTTTACCCCCAAAAGAACACAAACAGTATGTCATTGGAATGAATTTTGGAGCATTTAGAAGAATGGGTGATATGCATTGCACTTACTAAGGTCTGGAGTAGCATTTTGTTGAATGTTTCTTTGGAAGTGTTTCTAAGTGTTTTGGTACTTAGATTTTACCAGAGAAATAGTGAAAATGCATATTTCCCAACTCTAACCACAGACATCCAGATAAAAGAGATCTGGAGTAGAACCCAGTATATGCATCTTTAAAAGAATCACAAACTGTTCTGATTCAAATTCAAGCCAGTTGGTAGCGGGACAGAAAGAAAGTTGCCAAGAAGCAATGGAGTTCTGCCCATATTCAGTGATACCAAAGCCAGGGGAAAATTCCACCCTATAGTTCCTACTCTCCTTAAGTCCTTGATATTTGACTTGCATGTGTGTGGTTTGATGTATATTAATCATTACATTAAATTCCCCATTACTCTGGATAATTTGTGTTATCTTTACACTTTAGAAAAATGTTCAAAGAAAACAGATGCCTTTCCTGGGCATCATTTCATATAATATCTAATCCAAAGACCATTGACATTATTCATTTTCTATTTACCTCCCATGTGTGATATAATATTAACAAGAAATAATATTTCAAAATTACACTTAAGGTGTCACCATATTGAATAAAAATGCATGGTTGTAGTACACCATCACATTTAATTTTTATAACTTAGTTCTCAAAATATTTAAAGAGAACTTCTGTTAAGTGAAAAACCAGCTAGTTATTCTCTCTTATGGGTCTCCCTCTGGTGTTCATCACCATTTTGCTACAACTCTTCACCTGTTCAAATTGAGACTGTTGTTTCTTTAATTTGTCTCATCTGTATGCATTATTTAGTGGTGTCAGACCTGCTGAGGGTTTTCACGTTTCCTTAGGTAGCAAATTTGTGAACTTTTTAATGCATTTTTATTAATTCTAGAAATTTCTAGGGATGTTTTGATATTAGTAGTTTTCCTCTTTTAGCGGCAACTGGATTGGTCAGAATCCATCCAGAAATTGGAAACCACTCTAGTCATTTCAAACAGGAAATTGGTTACATGGTTGTTGTAAAGCCTAACAAACAGAAAGGAGATTCAGAGAAAATGAAGCATTAATAATTATAGGAAGCAGCTACCACTTTCATGTTTAGGAAAGAAAAGGAAGAGTTATAAAAACCTAACAGCTAAGAAGAAGAGGCCTAACAGCTTCTGGTGTTCAGATTTACTACTTGTGGGGAACACAGACAGGTTGGCTCTGAAAGTGACAAAAAAAATTAGAAATCTGGAGATTAGAGCCTGCTGGTGCTTCTAGAGCAAACATTGATAGGAATAGGGGAAACAGGAAGTAAATACCTTCTCCACAACTCCCACTTTCCAAGCTTTCTCTGTCTTCTGCTGACCTATAAAGTCACCTCACAATGAAATGAATCCCAATGTTAGAATCAGAGCAGAGTATAGGAGATTTAATTTAGTTCTAAGAAACAAAAAATAAATAATCTTCACTGACAATAATCTTTTTAATGTACTTTTTAATGTTATATGCTTATGATGTGCATGCCATTACAGTGATTAACTTTCCTTTGTGTGAATGTATAGATATTTTTAAGACAGTTAAAATTATTGTGACAATGGAAAATATATAAATTATAAATAAAATTAGGACCCTTACTCTGAAAGTTACCATCTTGCATGTAGAATGAGACTCTCAAATATAAGATGTCATGATTATTCAACTTGTAGCTTCTTGAAACGTTTCATCCTTTCTTTTCCAATGTATGCGTCTAGGGATGTAAATGTTTCTCTGTGCTCTGCTTCAGCTGCATTTCACAAGTTTTGACAATCCATTTTTTTTTCAGTTCAAAGTATTTTATAATTGTCATGCCAATTTCTTTTTTGACCTATAGGATGCTTAATTTCCAAGAATTGGGGGATTTTTAAAATTATTCTGTTGTTTTCCAGTTTAATTACACTTTGGTCAGAAAACATCCTACCTGTGATTTGAATACTTTGAAATTTGTCTATACTTGCTTAAGTGTCTAGCATATAGTTCATTTTGGAGAGTGTCTCATCTTTACTACAAATAATGTATCTTATGCTCCTCTTGAGTATAGGGTTCTATAAATTTCAAATAGGACAAGTTGGTTAATTGTGTTGTTAAAACAATACATATCTCTTACAGTTTTGCATCAGCCTTTCTTAACATTGCTAAGATTTGTGTTCCAGTGTCCAACTGTGATTGTGAATTTTTCTATTTTTCTTCTTATATCCTTAAATTTTGGCTTTTTGCACTGTGAAGCAAATTTAGGATTATTATATATCCATTTTTATAAGGACCATTTTATTCACAAAAAATGTCTTTCCTTGCATCTAGTAACATTTCCTATATTAAATTTTGTAATATAATTATACTTATCCAATTTCTTTTTGTTTGTAATTATATTTTTTTAGTCAGTACACCTTTTTTGTCACTTTATTTCAATCTATTATGTTCTCTTCTTCTAAAGTGTGACATTCATAAAGAGACAATGATTGGATCTTTTATGTTTTTATCTTTTTTGACAATTTTTGTCATTTAATTAGAAAGTTGAGTTTTATGTTTAGCCACTGATATAGGCAGATTTAAATCATCTTGCGATTTATTTTCTAATTGTTCCATTATTATTCATTTCTTTATGCTTTTGTATCCTCCCTTTGTGTAATCAACTTTTATTAGTTTATGGTAACTCCTCTATTAACATGTTATTTATACCATTTTAGTTGTTCACTAGTAATGTAGAGATTAAAATATAAACTTTTGCTGCTTATTGTCTATCTTAAGTACTTTTACCACATCTCAAACAACTTGAGAACCTTGCAGCAGTTCAACTCCAATTACCCATTCCTAAACCTTGTACTATTATCATAGGTCTTATTTATTTGCTTTAAAACTCATAGTTATTTTCTTAATATAAAATACTTTTTCAATTGGCCTACATATTTTTTACTTATGCTGCTGTTCACTCCTTTTGGTATCATGGAGCTTCCATCCAGAATTATTTCCCTTCTGCACAAAATGCCCTTACAAATAATTAGCCAAACACTGCCTCAAGTGACTGCTAATTTCTGGGAGAATAGGAAGGCCTGACCCATATGTTACCTGCAGATCTTGCCTCTCTGCATCCCTGCCCACCCTCTTCCTAATGGAGAGCACACAGAGTACAAGCATTAGTCACATGCAGCATACCCCCACAAAAAACAAATTGAACTGTGAAAACAGACTCAGAAGAATGTCTAACAGAAAATCTAAAAAAAGGAAGAAACTGCAAACAAGACTCAAATAACATATGAGGAAAGCCAGTAACATAAAGACCAAAAGCAACAAATCAAAGGAATTACACTTGCATAAAGTATTAGAAAAGTCTAACCTGAGGAAAGTATTAAATCTGCTCCAATATATTATAACCCCAAAGTTTCAATTTGAACCTTTTGTGCTGACTCTTTGTTAGAATTTTCCTGCATTATTTTCCATATTATGTCTACTTTTGTCTTCTGGAGTAGGGGCAGATAAAGCATTCACACATTAAATTTGCTTCTCCAGATGCTTAAATTTTTATTTTATGATAAATGTTCTTAACTTAAAAATCTGGTATTCTAAAATGAATGCAATTTCAAATTAAGTACAAACAATATCAACAAGACAGAAGAGATAGTTCATCAAAGAAAATATAAACACAGTTGAAATGTTTAAATGGTTGAAATATTTTTAAAATATTAAAATGTTAAATATTAAAATGGTACTTATGCTGGATTTTATTTTTTTGAAGAGCTAAGTAACTTGTTACATTTCTAAAAGATCTAGCCATAGAGCCTTTCCAGAATACAGCACAGAGACTGACAGTGAAAAGTATGGAAAAGAAAAACAACGGAATAGGAAATGAGACCATACATTCCAAATTGCTCTGATGGAGAATGAAGAGAAAAAAGAGAATGGAATAAAAATCCTCTTTAAAGAAATAAAAAGGAAGAATACTCCAAAACAGGAAAGATGTACATATACAGCTTGAAAAGACCATGAAGTGCTGGGCAGAAAATAAATTAATTAATATTTACAAATAAAAATATATATCAAAATTGGTAACATCAACAAGCAAATCTGAAAATTATTACTTAATAAACCAGAATCAAACTGACATCAGACTTCTCATCAAAATAGAATCTAGGAAACAATGAACATTTTCAAAGGAGAAAAACATATTCTGTACCTCATCAAGTATGAGGCTGAAGTAAAAAAAGTTCAAATATGAAACTTATCATAGAGTATGTCACCTATATATAAATCCTTAAGGTGAGACTTTCTAGTGTAAATGCTTCTTTAATCCAAGAATTATGTTGCCGGAAGAAAATATGAGCAATGAAATTAGTAAAGCTAAATATTAAGTATAAATACCTATTGTAACTCTGGAGAGAGGAAATCCTGGGGCAAAATACCTCTAAAACTGAAATCAGTCAAAGGGAGAAATAAAGTATAAACCCGTTTATTGATTACAAAGCCTCCCCCTACAAGCCTCTCAGATTCAGATAAGCCCCAGGTCGCCCAGGTAATTGCCCATTGAAATGGAGATGAACTATTCTCTCCACCCCTGAGGAATGCCTGTTGATATGGAGATGCATTCAAGCCAGGCGAGAGATTCTGGAAATATTGCAATTTTACCCACACATATAAATGGGAAAAAATAGTAAACCTTCAAATAAATTGCCAGACAAAATGAATAGAAGTGAAGACTAATGGTGAGGAAATGATGAAGACTCTCTTTGACCAAACACTCAAAGGCAATAAGAGAGACAAACAATGATTAGTCATTTGTTTTTCTAAGACAGAGAATATAGCTGCTGATTGATTCTGCACATATTTGGAAAACAAGTATAATGTGTGTGCTAAATAGTGAATGCTGACAGGCTTCTGATGCCTAATGACTGTATATAGAAAAAGATGCTCCTACTACAATACAAATAGCCTTGAGTTGCCACAAACATACTTTTCAAAGCATTCCTGTGCTCATAGGGAAAAAAAAAGAAATCACCAAAAAGAACAAAATAAATAAGCAAAAATAAGCTAAATTGATTGGTTTAATCAATGCAAACAATTGCTTTATCTTGGGTCAAATGTCAAAAAGACAGCTAAGATATGGAAATAAAGCCTTAAGTCCACACCAGGGTGTGAGCATGTCAGCATACAATTTACAAAGGTAGTAAAGTGTTCCGAATAAGCAGTATCCTTGTTCCCTGGCAAAAGCAAGTGTTTTCGCATACATCTCATCTAAACCCAAACTAAATATATTCCCAACTCAAACTCTCCCTTAGGTACCCCCCAAATCTCAACGGCCATTACAATACCATATGACATTTAGGTAAGAGTTTGAAGTAGAAGCCAGCCTGGAAAGAGGTAGTGATTACTTTTCAAATATCTTCTACTTAAAAATTGGACAGAAAGGCCAATCAGGAAAATTGCTACAACTCTGCTGTTAGGAAAACCATTTTTTTTCCTGCAGAGGGCCAAGGTAGGGCCCTAAAATGTGAGCTTCTCTAGCTTCATGGTTCATCTGTCTCTGTTGTCCTGCAGTCATTCCTCCTCCCCATATGCACCCTTGAAGTCGCCCTTAGAGATGCCGCGTGGCAACAGCACAGGCAGGAGGTGAGGCATGCTGATCGTCAATGTGTCAGAATGCATAAGGAAATACCCTAGTTCAGATGGCGCTCACTTAAGTTCATTGTTCATGGCTTGGAATTACTTTTACTTCTGAGACAGAATAGGAATACTGTGCCAGAGGGAAGGAAGAAACTTTAACCTAGACATCTCAAAAGGAAGAGGTAACCTGCTGAACCTAATAGCCTGCTAGCTATTTTTCATAGACCCCAACAACAGAACTTGAGGGACAGCATTATTGTTGGTTTCTTATACACTGTGAATAACCTAAGCTCTGATAAGAACGTAAATTAGTAGAATAACACCTAGACCAGGAAATGAGGAGACTTGAGTTCCAATGTCAATCTACACACTGACTTTCTACTACAAATAACTTAGCTTGACTTCTCTGAGGTTCATTGTTTCTTTTTAGAAAGGAAAAATGTAAAACTAAATGAAGAAAATATTAGGAAGTCAACTAGATTAAAAGGAAGAAAATCTCCTATAATACAAAAACTCTCAGAAAACCACTTAAAACTTTCACAAACATGCACACATATGCAAACATATAGTACATATGTTGTTTGTTTACTAGTGATGGAAAAAGAGATTACAGAGCAAAGTAAACATGTTATGAGCTGGAACAATACAATAGGTTATCTAATAAAATAAATTAGAAACAGCAAGGAAGAATAGTTGTTGCTAGAATCCATGTTGACACTTTAAACATGGAGGGAGGAAAGGACAAGAAGAGGATAAAGTGATAAGAATGCAGTAATAGGTATAAAGAGACTGATGTCCCAACAGAAGTTTCCTAAAATGGAGACTGCATCAATTGAAACCTGAAAAATGTATCCAGAGAAATGACACAGCAGAATTACTCTGAAATGAAAAATGGGATAAGTATATTTAAATATACCAATTATACAAAATGAATTAGAAGATAAAAATCAATATTGAGTTACGTACTGGATGTTACGAAAGTCAAATATTTTAAAAGTATGCTTCATTCATCTAGATAGAAAAAGAGAGTTACCTGCAAAGACAAAATCAGACTGGACTCGGATTTATTCACACAACCAGAAAGAGTACAACAAAATTTGGAAAGTCCTGAGGAAATACATAATTGTTACTAAGAAAATTATAGTCAGCCTACTTTTCACTAAAGTGTATGGAAGTAAGATATTCTCAAATATGGGGAAACTCAAAGAAGACAGCATTCATAAGCCCTTTTGGGTAAAACTTATTGAAATTTAGCTAACCAAGATACAGTCAAAATATACAATTCAGATTTGAAGAAGCCATTTCAAAGGGCTGGTGGTATACACTGAAATAATATAAATATAGAACTAAGATTCTGAAACAAAGAGAATTGTGAATACAGACCATAAATATAAGTGCTACAAACTCTGACCAAGTAAAAAATATATTCTAAAAAATAAGTTGTGGGGAAGGGGAAATTGGGGTAAAAGTTATAGTGCTAATAACTACACATTTCCTAGAGGGAGTTAATAATAATTATTACAAAATGAATTTAGAAAAGAATTACTATAAAATACAAATAATAATACATTAACTATTATAAAATGGAAGTAGAGTTTAAAAAAGAAAAATAAATTCCATTATCTCTGAACCCATTAGAGCAAAAGTCTAAAAATGTCTGTGAAAATGTCTGGGCTTACGCTCGGCATCTCTCTCCCAGTCCTGACGCAGTCAGTCCTCACTCCCATGGCTCCACAGGAATGGCTTTTGTGCACATCACCAGTGAACTCCATTTGTCGTACCCAATGGTCATTTCTCAGCCTGCATCTTATTTGCTTTCTCTGCATTTGACACTAGGATTACCCTTCTTCCAGCAAGACTTAATTCCCTCTTATAAAATGTCCCTCAAATTTTTTTAACCTCATAGCCTGCACCTTTTTGACATTTCAATTCATCTTTCTCATACTTGCAGCTAAAAAGGCTGTAGTGCTCCTAGATTTAAGCCTCTTCCCTGTCTGTATGACCTCTTTGGGGATCATGTGTTATTTCATTAGTCCATGAAATAAATTGACATCATCTATTCATAGTCAATTAAAAAAATTTTATATCCAGCTTAAACCCCATCCTGATTTCTAGACTCAAATCCTCAACCACTTCCTTGGCATCTAAATGTGAGTACCTGCAAGGCATCTCAAACTTAACACGTCGAAATTGGAACTCCTGATACGATACACCTGCCCCCCTCCTCCTTTCTCATCCTGCCGCTGATACAGTCTTCCCCACAGTACTAACTGGCAACACCATCCTTCCCATAGACTCTTATTCTCTTTCATATCTCATCTGCAATTAGTCTTGTTCACTCTACCTTCAAAATATATCCATCCCCACTGTAGCTTCTATGATCCACCATTACCAGTGAGTGTATCAATCCCATAGCTCCTTACTGGTATCGCTGCTTCTGTCTTTTGTTACTACAATCTACTTTGAGCAGAGTCTCTAAAATGAACCTAATAAATTAAACCAGATCATTTGCTCTTTGGCTTAAAATCTACTAATATATTCCAGCCTGTCTTGTAGTAAATGATAATAATTGGTTTTCAGTAGTTTTTAACCAATGAAAGTCTGACCTCCATTAGAGCTTTGCATTGTAGATAATAAACTTTAATCATTCTGGAATGAAGAAATTATTATTGAAGGCAAGTTTTTGAAGGACCAATAAACCAGTATCAGAAAAATATTTGGTAGTGAGTAATTCAAGAAAGAGTCGGGGGGCTGATTATCTCTAGTCACACTGAAATATTTAAAGAAAATGAACTATAGATTTAAAGTCCAAAATTCTCATCTCAAAATCTAACCAGGAGATGAAGATTTCTCTGATTTTATAGAAGAATCACTTGTAGCTATAACATTTAATCTACAGTTTGCCAAATTATAACATCAGCTGAATTCACAGACTTAGCTAGACTCTTGTGTGAAAAAGAAAAAAAGGCCTGGGAATTTAAAGGGAAGTGTAACAGAGGAATCAGTCTCCCTGGAAAACAGAAAAAACTCTTCTATTTCATGAGGGTCTTAATAGCTTCCATAGAGATCCTGTGATGATGTCTCTAGACACTTCTTAGCAAAGGGAATCACATTGTTTTTCATTACTTACTTCCAAACACCCTCAAGGTATCTAGGGTCAGAGTTCAGTACTCCCCCAAGGACCAGTATAAGTTTAAGCCCAAAAGAGTACAAATTCAAATCTCAAGAATTGTAATATATTTACTAATTTATACTGAGGAAAACCTGGAAATGTGTGGGGATAGATTCTAAGATGATAAACTAGAAGGCTAAATTTATCAATTTGGATACACGTACCAGGGATTCTGAATTCAAAAGGCTAAGTGACATAATTTTTTGGCTTCATTAGTTGGTTAATAAATAGACTTAATAGGAGGCCTGAATGAAAAGTGAATTTCCAGCCTCTCTTGGTATATCAGTTGTACTTTCTAAATATGTCCAAACCAATATATTCTATCTCACATGACCTTTTTGTTATATAAGTGTCACTCCTCCATCAAAAGGTGTTAAGTATATGGTCTCTCTCCATGAAGACCAGGCAAGCCTGTGACTATATTAGAAACAACAGCTCACATCCAAATATTATGAGATGTTTACCCTTGGAACTAAGCCACCATGTTCTGGCTAAGCCAAGGAGCCACGTGGAAAGACCAATAGAGTTGTCTCACCTACCGTCTCAGCTGAGCTCCCAGGTGATAACCAGAACAGCACCAGACAGGTAAGCAAGATGTCAGGTTCCAAGTCACTCTAGCTCTCAACGAGTATAACCGAGCAAATTCCCATTCAAGAGCAAAATAAGTATTGTGTTAAATCACTAAGTTTTGGATGGTTTATTACTCAGAACACTTGGTGTAATGTGCCATTCTTTGGCCTATTTGAACTCAGATCTATTCCTCGTATTTCCTCTGCTTTGCTCTGTATTGCAGCAAATATGAGCCCTACAAGCTGCATTTCCCGGCTCCTGCAAGTTGGCTTGAATGCTTGTTTTGTTCAGTAAACAAGAACTGGAAGCCGTTTGGAGGGTGAAAAGAAGGGAAAAGGCAGGATATTTAGCTTGCATATTCTCTGCCTCTCTTAGGGAACCCTTCAGTGACTATTACCTTGCCCATGGCTCCACCTTTCGCCAGACAGGTCTGCTGTGGTTTGAGATCCTTCTGTTTGGCTCTGTGTTCCTTGGAATCTAATATAACTGCCTCCTTCCTTTGTGGGCCCAAGCTGATGGACAGTGTTAGCAATTGCAAGAAACTGACTTTTCCTCATAATTTATTATTTGGATTCTCAGATATTCCACCACATGTTCAACAAACTATGTGTATTAAATTCCCTCTGTTTTAAATATTGTATCTAGAAGAATCTTCCCCCACACCAACACACACACACACACACACACTAGTTATACATTACTTGGTACAAATCTAGAGAATCCAAATAGAGAACCAAAAGAGAATCCAAAGGAACCCAAATAAACAAAGAGCTAGGACATTTAGAGTTGACCCATTATGTATGAACTTCTTGCCCACTCCCCAACCACGGTAAGGAAATCACTGATGACCTGTTTTGACAATACTGCTGCTCATGCATGGCTTAGTTGACCCTTAGTCTTATGATTATTGATCCAATTTCTGAGCTTGTGTTTGGAATAGATTATTTCACCAACTCCTAAATTTCTAGAACTAATTTTGAGGAGGCCAGGGGAAGTCTTGGTTCTCCCACTACTGCTCAAAATAGTAAATCTAAAAGAACACTTCATTCTAATGGAAAAGCCTAGGGTGATATTATCACCATCCCCTTTAAGCTGCCTGTTTGGCCCATACTGAAGAAAACTTGATGTAAATGTGGTTAAAACTTGTGTGAATTACATAAGCTCTGGACCCTGGTATTCATCCACTGATATGGCAAATTCTTCATTTTTATCCTTATAAGGAGAGAAGAACACTAGAAACAGTTGACTTTTACCAAGCAGGGACAACAGTAAGCCCTCACCTTCTTGTCTCAGATTTGCACAGATTTTCCTATTCTTTATCATATATCAATGCAAAGAGATCTTAGTTGTATTAGCATAACCACCAAACATCAAAATGATACTCTTTATTTAGGTGACATATGCTGATATAGTCTCATGAGTAAGATGAGAGTAAGACACAGTAGATACTCTAAATGTCTTGGGAAGGCACATAGATGCCAGTTATAGAAATAAATCTTATGAAATTATAGGTTTATGCCATCTCAGTGGGTTTTTTAGGAGATCCAGGGTTTGGTGGTGTATCATGACAACTATTCTAAATTGAAAGACATATTTAAACTCATTATACTCCCTTCTGCTCAAAAGTTCTGTTGCTTAGAAGGTCTGTTTAGCTGTTGGGAAAGATATATATCACATGTGGGTGCCTTTTTTTTAATAACCTTTTAGTTAAGTCATTGTTTTTTTTTTTAAGGAAAAAATGAAAGCATCTCTAGTTAGTCCATGCTGCAATTCAAGCTGTTCCACGTGTTGGCCCATATTTCCCAAGAAATCTATTTGCTTAATACTTTTTTTTTTGCATATACCTATTTGTTTATTTAACAAATATATAAAGAAATATATATATATATATATTTTTTGGGGGGGTATGGTTAATGTACAATCGCTTGAACAACATTATGGTTACTAAACCCCCTGTTATCAAGTCCCCCAACTACCCCATTACAGTCACTGTCCATCTGCGTAGTAAGATGCTATAGAATCATTACTTGTCTTTTCTTTAAATACTGCCTTTCCCATGTCCCCCACCTGCTACATTACGTGTGCTAATCATAATGCCCCCTTTTCCCTCTTATCCCTCCCTTCCCACCATCCTCCCCTGTCCCTTTCCCTTTGGTAACTGTTAGTCCATTCTTGGGTTCTGTGAGTCTGCTGCTGTTTTGTTCCTTCAGTTTTTTCTTTGTTCTTATACTCCAAAGATGAGTGAAATTATTTGATACTTGTCTTTCTCCACCTGGCTTATTTCACTGAGCATAACACCCTCTAGCTCCACCCATGTTGTTGCAAATGGAACGATCTGTTTTCTTCTTATGGCTGAATAATATTCCATTGTGTATGTATGTACCACATCTTTATCCATTCATCTACTGATGGACACTTAGGTTGCTTCCATTTCTTGGCTATTGTAATAGTGCTATGATAAACATAGGGGTGTATATGTCTTATTCAAACTGTGCAGCTGCATTATTAGGGTAAATTCCATGGAGTGGAATTTCTAGGTCAAATGGTATTTCTATTTTGAGTTTTTTGAGGAACCTCCATACTGCTTTCCTCATGGTTGAACTAGTTTACATTCCCACCAGGGGTGTCAGAGGGTTACCCTTTCTCCACATCCTTGCCAACATTTATTGTTTGTCTTTTGGATGTTGGCCATCCTAACTGGTGTGAGGCAATATCTCACCAGATATGGTGGTTTAAATTTGCATTTCTCTGATGATTAGCGATGTGGAGCATCTTTTCATGTGCCTGTTGACCATCTGAATTTCTTCTTTGGAGAACTGTCTCCTCATATCCTCTGCCCATTTAGTAATTGGCTTATTTGCTTTTTGCTTGGTGAAATGCATGATGAGCTCTTCCTATATTTTGGATGTCAACCCCTTATCAGATATGTCATTTATGAATATATTCTCCCATACTATAGGATGTCTTTTTGTTCTACTGATGGTGTCCTTTGCTGTACAGAAGCTCTTTAGTTTGATATAGTCCCACTTGTTCATTTTTGCTTTTGTTTCCCTTGCCCGGGGAGATATGTTCATGAAGAAGTTTCTCATGTTTATGTCTAAGAGATTTTTCCCTGTATTTTTTCCTTAGAGTTTTATGGTTTCATGACAAACATTCAGGTCTTTGATCCATTTTGAGTTTACTTTTGTGTATGGGGTTAGACAGTAGTCCAGTTTCATTCTCTTACATGTAGCTGTCCAGTTTTGCCAACATGAGCTGTTGAAGAGGCTGACATTTCCCCATTGTATATCCATGGCTCCTTTATCATACATTAATTGACCATATATGCTCGGGTTAATACATGGACCCTATTCTGTTCCACTAGTCTATGGGTCTGTTCTTGTGCCAGTACCAAATTGTATTGATTACTGTGGCTTTGTAGTAAAGCTTGAAGTCAGAGAGCATAATTCCCCCTGCTTTATTCTTCCTTCTTAGGATTGCTTTGGCTATTCGGGGTCTTTTGTGGTTCCATATGAATTTTAGGACTATTTGCTCTAGTTCATTGAAGAATGCTGTTGGTATTTTGATAGGGATTGCATTGAATCTGTAGATTGCTTTGGGCAGGATGGCCATTTTGACAATTTTAAATCTTCCTAGCCAAGAGAGTGGGATAAATTTCCATTTATCAGTGTCCTCTTTAAAATCTCTTAAGAGTGTCTTGTAGTTTTCAGGGTATAGGTCTTTCACTTCATTGGTTAGGTTTATTCCCAGGTATTTTAGTCTTTTTATGTAATTGTGAATAGAATTGATTTCCTGATTTCTCTTTCTGCTAGTTCACCATTAGTGTATATGAATGCAACAGATTTCTGTGTATTAACTTTGTATCTTGCAACTTTGCTGAATTCAGATATTAGGTCTAGTAGTTTTGGGGTAGAATTTCTAGGGTTATTTATGTACACTATCATGTCATCTGCAAACAGGGACAATTTGACTTCTTCCTTACCAATCTGGATGCCTTTTATTTCTTTATGTTGTCTGATTGCCATGGCTAGGACCTCGAGAACTATGTTGAATAAAAGTGGGAGAGTGGGCATCCTTGTCTTGTTCCCAGTCTTAAAGGAAAAGCTTTATGCTTCTTGCTGTTAAGTATAATGTAGGCTATGGGTTTGTCATATATGGCCTTTATTATGTTGAGGTACTTGCCCTCTATACCCATTTTGTTGAGAGTTTTTATGATGAATGGATGTTGAATTTTGTCAAATGCTTTTTCAGCATCTATGGAGATGATCATGTGGTTTTTGTCCTTCTCTTTGTTGATGATGTTGATGGATTTTTGAATGTTGTACCATCCTTGCATCCCTGGGATGAATCCCACTTGATCATAATGGATGATCTTTTTGATGTATTTTTGAATTCAGTTTGCTAATATTTTGTTGAGTATTTTTGCATCTATGTTCATCAGGGATATTGTTCGGTAATTTTCTTTTTTTCTGGTATCTGTGCCTGGTTTGGGTACTAGAGTGATGTTGGTCTCGTAGAATGAGTTTGGGAGTATTCCCTCCTCTTCTACTTTTTGGAAAACTTTAAGGAGGATGGGTATTAGGTCTTCACTAAATGTTTGATAAAATTCAACAGTGAAACCATCTGCTCCAGGAGTTTTGTTCTTGGGTAGTTTTCTGATTACCAATTCAATTTTTTTGCTGGTAATTGGTCTATTCAGATTTTGTGTTTCTTCCTGGGTCAGGCTTGGAAGGTTGTATTTTTCTAGAAAGTTGTCCATTTCTTCTAGGTTATCCAGTTTGCTACCATATAATTTTTCATACTATTTGCTCATAATTTGTTGTATTTCTGTGGTTTCTGTTGTGATTTTTCCTTTCTCATTTCTAATTCTCTTCGTGTGTGTAGACTCTCTTCTTTCAATAAGTTTGGCTAACGGTTAATCTATTTTGTTTATTTTCTCAAAGAAGCAGCTCCTGCTTTCATTGATTCTTTCTATTGTTTTATTCATCTCAATTTTATTTATTTATGCTTTAATCTTTATTATGTCCCTCGTTCTACTGACTTTTGGCCTCATTTGTTCTTCATTTTCTAGTTTCATCAATCATGAGTTTAGACTGTTCATTTTGGATTGTTCTTTTTTCCTGAGGTAGGCCTGTATTGCAATATATTTCCCTCCTACCACGGCCTTTGCTGCATCCCACTGATTTTGTGGTGTTGAATTATTGTTGTCGTTTGTCTCCATATATTGCTTGATCTCTGTTTTTATTTGGTCATTGATCCATTGTTTATTTAGGAGCATGTTATTAAGCCTCCATGTGTTTGTGGACTTTTTCATTTTCTTTGTGTAATTTATTTCTAGTTTCATACCTTTGTGATCTGAGAAGCTGGTTGGTACAATTTCAATCTTTTTTAATTTACTGAGGTTCTTTTGGTGGCCTAGCATATGATCTATTCTTGAAAACGTTCATGTGTACTTGTGAAGAATGTGTATCCTATTGCTTTTGGATGGAGTAATCTCTAGATATGCATTAGGTCTATCGGTTCTAATATGTTGTTCAGTTCCTCTGTCTCTTTTTTTATTTTCTGTGTGGCTGATCTATCCTTTGGAGTGAGCGGTATGTTGAAGTCTCCTAAAATGAATGCATTGAATTATATTTCCCCCTTTAATTCTGTTAGTATTTGTTTCACATATGTAGGTGATCCTATGTTGGGTGCATAGATATTTATAATGGTTTTATCCTCTTGTTGGACTGACCCTTTTATCATTATGTAATGTCCTTCTTTGTCTCTTGTGACTTTCTTTGTTTTGAAGTCTACTTTCTGTGATACAAGTACTGCAACTCCTGCTTTTTAGGCTATTAGTTGCATGAAATATCTTTTTCCATCCTTTTACTTTCAGTCTGTGTATGTCTTTGGGTTTGAAGTGAGTCTCTTGTAGGCAGCATATAGATGGGTCTTGTTTTTTTATCCATTCAGTGACTCTATGTCTTTTGATTGGTGCATTCAGTCCATTTACATTTAGGGTGATTATAGATAGGTATGTACTTATTGCCATTGCAGGCTTTAGATTCGTCATTACCAAAGGTTCAAGGATAATTCCCTTACTATCTAACAGTCTAAATTAGCTCACTTAGTATGCTATTACAAACACAACCTAAAGCTTCTTTTTTTTTCTTCCTCCTCCATTCTTTGTATGTTATGAATCATATTCTGTACTCTTTGTGTAGCCCTTCAGTGACATCTATTTAGCCTTAGGAATACTTCCATCTACAGGAGTCCCTCCAAAATGCACTGTAGAGATGGTTTGTGGGAGGTAAATTCTCTCAGCTTTTGCTTATCTGAAAATTGTTTAATCCCTCTTTCAAATATAAATGATAACCTTGCCGGGTAGAGTGTTTCTGGTTCAAGGCCCTTCTGCTTCATGGCATTAAATATATCCTGCCACTCCCTTCTGGCCTGTCAGGTTTCTGTTGAGAAGTCTGATGATAGCCTCATGGGTTTTCCTTTGTATGTGATCTTTTTTCTCTCTCTAGCTGCTTTTAAAAATCTGTCTTTATCTTTGATCTTTGTCATTTTAATTACTATATGTCTTGGTTTTGTCTTCCTTGGTCCCTTGTGTTGGAAGATCTGTGCCCCTCCATGGCCTGAGAGACTATCTCCTTCCCCATATTGGGAGGTTTTCAGCAATTACCTCCTCAATGACACTTTCTATCCCTTTTTTTCCTCTCTTCTTTTTCTGGTACCCCTATAATGTGAATATTGTTTGGTTTGGATTGGTCACACAGTTCTCTCAATATTCTTTCATTCTTAGAGATTCTTTTTTCTCTCTGTGCCTCAGCTTCTTTGTATTCCTCTTCTCTAATTTCTCTTCCATTTACCATCTCTTCTACCAGATCTAGTCTGCTTTTAAATCCCTCCATTGTATGTTTCATTTTAGATATGGAATTTCTTAATGATTGAATCTCCAACATAAATTCTTTCCTGAGGTCTTGAATATTTTTCTGTACCTCCATAAGTATGTTTATAATTTTTATTTTGAACTCTCTTCCAGGAAGATTGATGAGTTCAGTTTCATTTGGCCGCCGTTTTGGGGTTTGTGAGATTTTGGTCTGAACTATGTTCTTTTGACTTTTCATATTTCTTTGTGGTGCCCACTAGTGCACAGAAACTCCAGTCTTGAGCTGCTCAGACCCTAGAATGATGTTGGGGATCATAGAGAAGAGGAGCTGGTGCCTGGGGGGGAGGAAAGATCTGTTTCCTGATTCCCGTCTGTGTTCCCTTTCTCCAGTGTCAGAGCCAGTGGGCCAAGCACACGCATGAAAGCCTCTGTACTTTGTGTCTCTAGCTGTTGTAGGCGGGGCCCCCCTCTGGCTGACCTGATGCCAGCACAGTGACTGCCGGCATGCTAGGGGGAAGGTGCAGCAGGCTGCGTGTCAAATTTGGGGGCCTCGGAGCTGAGTATGCTGTCAGGGTGGTGGAGAACCTGAAGTTCCTCAAAGTTCCCAACGAGCTGGGCAGAGCGCGCCCAGACAACCTTTTCTAGCTCTCCCTTCTCCCGTGCAGCAAGCCCATGCAAACCCCACCCCTTCAGCAGCCCTCTCGTGCTAGGAAGCCTCTCAGACTGCCCACCCTTCCTCTGACACAGAGTGGCTGTATGTGGATCCCCTCCTCCACAAACGGCCGAAATGTCAGTCTCTCAATACTCTGCCTGTCCGAGCTCCCCAACGACCAGAGCACCACACAATATAGGCTTCCGCTCATAAAGCAGATCTCCAGGGCTTGGTGCTCAGCAGTCCCAAGCTTCCACCCCCTCCCTGATCCATTTCTCTTCCTCCCACAGGTGAGCTGAGGTAGGGGAAGGGCTTGGGTCCTGCCAGATTAAGGCTTTCATATGTTACCCTGTTTTGTGAGGTCTGCTCTGTTTGTGAGGTGTGTTTGCAGTCTGGTTCAGCCTTCTTTCTTCTTGCTGTTTTAGGGTTAGTTGTATTAATTAACTATATTTTTGTACTATTTGTGGTTTTGGGAGGAGTTCACCATGTCACCTCTCACACCGCCATCTTGAATCTCTATTTGCTTAATACTTTTAAAGTATTCAAAGGTAATATGTGGAGTCTAATTCAGGTTCCATTATGCAATATTGAGATCTTTAAGGTTTCAAACAAACTCTTAGCCTCTTTGGAAAAATGACTATTTCTCATCTGGTAACTATAATTTGCCACGAGACCTTGGTGAACTGTTTGACTAGAAGATGTGAGAAGTCTGTGCAAACTGAGCTGCCCATCATAAACTGAACACCCAACAACATTCCTTCAAGTAGAAGAGGCATTTATAGTACTGGGCTTCAACAAATC
Organism: Smutsia gigantea; assembly: GCA_032199065.1. NCBI lineage: Eukaryota > Metazoa > Chordata > Mammalia > Pholidota > Manidae > Smutsia > Smutsia gigantea. Next base: position 81,843 of record JAVSCE010013242.1, read on the forward strand.
CTGACGTGCCTTCCTGGTACATTAAAGAAAACAATTGCAGCTGTATGGTTCCACTTCTTGTATACCTATGCACACTTCATGGCTATACCTTCCTCAGAGCACATCTATAGCGTCATGGATATTGCCTACTTCAATATCAGTTTTACCAAGGAACAAAAAAAACGGCCTTCTTGACCAATAAGGGCTCCTAGTGATATACTTATATCAGCTGGATTTGTAGTCCTGCAATTATGCAGTCTTATTCAAGAGTAAGGCAGAATGAAAATCCTATCAATGGTTATAAACTCAAATTGTATATCTCATGATGTACTTAGTCTAGAAAAAGAGAAGTATAAATTCATGGGCAATATCTAAAATTTCGGCCAGGTGTTCAGATTGAAAGAACATGACTAAAAGATTGATGACAAGGATATTATCTGTGAATGTGCCCACATTCCAAGAAAGATTGTGCCTCACTTAAAACTCAGCAAGTTCTCTTCTGAATAAGAGTATCTCAATAATCACATGGACTAAATAGTCCACTTTATGTCAATCAGCCATTTTCTTCATGTGCATCAGTGTTGATCAATACACTTTGGAACAAATAGCTATGGTAACAGAATTATCGTTTATATTTCTACTTTAATATGGGATTTTCACCAAGTTTGAATTGTATACCACCACTACTAAGCATCAAGTAGGGTGACATCAGACAACCAGCCTGAAATCCCAATGTAGAACCATACGCAGAGCAACCAGAAAGCCAACTGGTGTAATCTGACTTTCCAGCTCCTCCCGCTGAGAGGAGTTGGTCCCGTGACTTCGGTTGGCCAGTGGAATGTGGCATAATTGATGATGTGCCATCCCAAGCTCATGCACTAGAAAACCTTGCATGTTTCTTCACTCTTACGTAATCCTGCCTAGTTGCCAAGCAAACAGCCTAGGATAGCCTGTTGGGTATCGAGAGACCACATAGAGAGGAGATGATCTTTCCCAGTTGAGGTCATTCTACAGCAGGCCAACTTGAGCCAATGAGCTGCTGACTACAGATGCATGTGTCAGCTCAGCCAAGAACACAAAAGAAGTACCCATCAGAGCCCAGCACAAATAGTTTACTCAGAATCATAAACTAAATAAATTACCATCGTTTTGAACCATGTGTTCTCTTTATAAAACTATCTCTTTACTTGTTAAATGTCTATTCATATTTTCTCTATTTCCTTCTTTAAATATGTGCTAGAACTCACCAGTGAAGCCACCTAGTTCTGTGCTTGGCTTTGAGAGAGCAGTTACTTTTTTATAGCTTTTTCTCCCTGTGTGGTTAAAGCAGAGTTTGTAATTAAAATGCTCCTGGATCAATTAGGGTAGCAGAAAATGGGTAGCATATCTTATTAAGGGTAATTCAAGGAATGTTTAATGAAAGGCAAACATAATATGTATGATCAGGTAGGGGGTCAAAGGGAACATTTTAATTCCCAAGGTCTAGGAGCACTGAAGCTCTTACCATGCTGATACTCAAAGATTGGGGGCATAGAGTGATTACTGGAATCTGGAAGAGAGGAACTGTATCATCTTTATAAGGGACATGCTTATCCCAACAAAACCAGACAGAAAGGGAGCTTCAACTTTATTTCACTCCCTCTTCCTGCTTTTTTGTCACGTCTTTGAGGTTGAATCCAATTGGAAGCCAGAAGATGAAGATGCCCATTCATATGGTTAAATAGACGATCCCCCTGGGGACAGAGAACAGGGCACAAAAAGCTATAGTATACCAGGGAATGGAAAAATACGTTATAACTGGCTTAGCACTCAATTAATATATTATCTATTCTTATATAGTCATATATAATATTATATTATCTATTCATATCTATTATCTATAATTTTTTTAAAATTAAAAGGTTATTTTGTATATGTACTGCTTAGATAATTAAAAGACAGTTTAAATTCTAGAAAAACAAATACACTGACTGTACTAGAGCCAAGATAAAGTAATTTCTACAATTATTCATTCCATCCTTGTGGCTCTTAGGTACCCAGCAGCCATAGCAAAATGAACAATATAAAAGATTACGTAATATTAATCGTCTAATGAAAGGAAATAGGCAAGTTGAGATAAGTCTTATTTCTACTAAGCTCCTTCCAATATTAAACACTATGCCACTTTAAAATTATTTTCTAGAAACTACCATATAAGTAACAGAAATAACATTCAGGGTACTATCTTATTAGAAGTTTTAAACAAATTGCAAAAACATTCTTCATAAGACATTTTCTTATACCAAGTAGTTAAAAATGACAGACATTACTATTAGACGGTTCAGTGAAGCAATTAATGTAATCTAAATATAGTATATTCAGGTAGTATAATTTGTATAGTATAAAGGACAAAAATACCATATTTTTGTTAATTTCACACAATATGATACTTACATGAAATACTTTCATAATGATGATTATATAAACTTAACCCTTTTTATTAAATATTCTCACCAAAAACAATGATAGCCCAACAATAACCTGATACCTAGTTATAGTGAATGATCTGCTGTTGTTTTTCAATCATTCATCTTCCATATATGGGTATAAAAAGTAATTAATAAAATATGGGACACAAACCATGATTTATAACAAAAAAATAAAATGATACCCTTTTCAAATAAAAAAATTTTAAGATCATGAATATGTAAGCTTTAATGCCTGGATTGCCTACAAAAAAATGCAACTATTTTGTATCAGTAGCTATTTGATTATATATTTTGGTAAATATAAATATCCTAGTTATAGTTTATTTTCCATAGATACAAATATTTGCATAAAATACCAGAGTTTAATAAAATGCATTAAATGTTTTGTAAGTTGTCATATATTATGGCCCACCCTCACCCCAATAAATAATCTTGAGAATTGGAAAGCTACATTCATAATTCTTGCCTCTTTATGCCCTCTTTATGTTGCCCCAGATAGCAGTGAACATGTGTATCTTATCATATTTTGAAAAACAGAATTTAGGAAGTAAATTTAGAAAGTAAATTTAAATGTATAGGAATTTTATAAAGTAAAAATAATATTGAAGAAAATATCTCTACTAACTCAAGCAAACCATTATTTAAAAAGTCTCATAGAGATATAAACAGAAGAATAAATCAATTAAACAACTCAAGTGTTGAAAATTTTCAAGGTATAATGAAGGGATGAAAAATTCCTTCTGAGTCTTGATACTGCATTACCAGGAACGGAAAGACAAGAACATGACCAGAATCAAAGGTGTCAGATTGGACTACATGGCATCAGAAAGCTGAACTGGGCTGGTTACATTGGTAAGAGAAGGTCCTGGAAGGCAGAGAATGCTCACCAGTGCAGTATGATGGGGTCTGACTGGATTGACAGGGGTGTTTTGGTTAGGATATGTGCATTATAAAAAAAAAAATCAAAGAAAGTGGATGTGGTAATAACGGGCAATGTACAGTTGAGGCCAGTAGGACAGTACTGCAAGCAGTGGTGAGTCATCCATCAGCAAATCACTTGAGGTTTCTCTAAAAATCCCTTTTCATCTCACATTACGTCTTCATTCCAGACAAATAAAAAATGAGTATTGACTGCATTACTGATGCTTGATTCATCTCTGGACGATGAGGTCCAAGTCTCAGCAATGGGGGAAGTTTAGCAGAGTCCTGGCAACTTCAAGTCCTAGGCCAGGAGAACAAGCTTTTTCTGCATGGCAGTTGTTCTCCCACTCTGAAGGTAAGGGATGTCCTTAAATATTAATTACCCCACAGAAAATTTACATCTTTTAATATATGACTCAGTCCAAATAACTTTAGTATGTTGCATTATCTTTCCCAACTTGACATAAGAATCACTTCTTTGATAGGTTTGTTATAATCTCTCTTCCTTTAGAAATACAGATATAGAGAGGGAGGAGATAACATCTACTTGACATTGCTTGGCTTTAAATAAATCAGTTTATCTGACAGCACCTGAGATAGCTATTATCCAGATTTTACAAAGGACAGTGAATCACTCACTGGCCCAAAGTCAAAGAAACTGAAGGAACTTGAACCCAGGTCCTTCTGATTCCAAAGTTCTTTTTTTTTTCTAATAAATGACAATTCTAGTAAAATAAAGCATCTATTTAGTACTCCAAGCTATAAGTAATGCTGTACTAGATTGAATAGTGTCCCACAAAAATCCATGTCCACCTAGGATCTCAGAATGTGACCTTATTTAGAAATAATTAGTTAAGATGAGGTCATACAGGATTAGAGTTGGCCCTAAGTACAATGACTCATGTCCTTATGAAAGGTATGTGAAGACATAGAAACACAGTCTCACAAAAGGAAGAAAGTCCATGTGAAAACAGAGGCAAAATTGGGACATGTCTATAAACCAAGGTATGCCAAGGATGGCCAGCAACCACCTGCAACTACGGAGAGGCAAGGAAAGATGCTTCCCTAGAACTGTCAGAGCAAGTATTGGCCTGCTGATACCTTAAATGCAGACTTCTAACCTCCAGAACTTAAGAGAATAAATATCTGTTATTTTAAGCTACCAAGTTTGTGGTATTCTGTAGGCAGCTCTAGGAAACTAAAACAAGGGTCAATTAATAAAGAAGGTAGAATTTTCTTGTCACAATACTAGTAGAAATAAATATTCTTAACAATTTAGAAGATACTTTAGAATCTTAGATTTCCTCAAAATCATAATTAAAATAATTTACCAATCACATTTTTCTTATTTTTTAAGTTTGCTTATTGTCTATTGCCTCATTTGACTACCTTGCTCCTCTCCGTATAGTCAAAGCCAACCATTCCACCCAACAAATTCTCAGTGCTCGAATATTTGTTGGAGAAATGACTCAATAAAGGGCCGAATTTATCATTGAAACTCTTAGTGTGGATGTATGGAAAAGCTAACTGATAGAAAGTCTTAATAATAATTTTGGCAAAACATCCAAAGAAAATGTGGGACCTATGTCCCTGACTTTTCCTCTTATATATACAAAAAACATATGATTCTGATGAAATGGCTAAAGCACTAAAATAAACTCCATCATTTTTATTCACAGCTACTGCCACTTGAAAGAAAGTGGCAATGAGTGGAGTATAGGATTTGAGAAGATAGCTCTCAGATTGCCCCATCTCAGTGAGAGCTATTACCAGAAATATCTACACACAGAATAAGAGTCATATCACCAGTGTCTCCCAAATCTCAATAACAATGAAAACTGGAAAACTAAGGCTATTCAAATACAAGTTGATGAAGTTCCTGCATATTAATATCTGAACTTTGAACAATTGCAAAATGACAGAATTCTTCACAATATGATATTACTCTTATTCAAGGATCTACTTGGATAAATGTGAACTGGTTTGGAAATGGCTTATTGGAAGAGAATTAGCAAATTTCTAGAATGAATTTTAGAAAAATTTCTAGAATTTTCTTGGTTCTGCCTTTTTTTTTTTTAGAAAGCAGTAACATTACACTTTATGGGGACCTGTATTTAGATAATTTATAATTTTAAGTACTTAGATTCTTTTTTTTATTAAGGTGTCATTGATATCCAATCTAATGAAGGTTTCCCATGAGCAACCTTCTGGTCATTACATTCACCCATATCATGAAGTCGCCCACACACCCCATTGCAGTCACTATCCATCAGCATAGTAAGATGTTATAGAGTAACTACTTGTCTTCTCTGTGCTATACTGCCTTCCATGTGCTCCCCCTACACTATGTACCCTAATCCCCTTCTCCCTCCCTTCCCATCCACCTTCCCCAACTCACTTCCCTTTGGTAACTGCTAGTCCATTCTTGGGTTCTGTGAGTCTGCTGCTGTTTTGTTCCTTCAGTTTTTGCTTTATTGTTATACTCCACAAACAAGTGAAATCATTTGATACTTGTCTTTCTCCACTTGGCTTATTTCACTGGGCATAATACCCTCTAGCTCCACCCATATTGTTGCAAATGGTAGGATTTCTTTTCTTCTTATGGCTGAATAATTTTCTATTGTGTATATGCACCACTTCTTCTTTATCCATTCATCTACTGATGGACACTTAGGTTGCTTCCATGTCTTGGCTATTGTAAATAGTGCTGCGATAAACATAGGGGTGCATATGTCTTTTTGAATCTGTGATCTTGTTTTCTTTGGGTAAATTCCTAAGAGTAGAATTCCTGGGTCAAATGGTATTTCTATTTTTAGTTTTTTGAAGGACTTCAATATTGCTTTCCACAATGGTTGAGCTAATTTACCTTCCCACCAACAGTGTAAAAAATAAGAAAAACGTAATTGTTAATTATTTTAATTATGATTTTGAGGAAATTCAAGATTATAAAGTATCTTCTAAATTGTTAAGAATATTTATTTCTCTTAGCACTGAGACAAGAAAACTCTACCTTCTTTATTAATTGACCCTGTTTTAGTTTCCTAGAGCTGCCTACAGAATACCACAAACTTGGTGGCTTAAAATAACAGATATTTATTCTCCTAAATTCTGGAGGTTGGAAGTCTGCAATCAAGGTATATTTCTAATCATATTTCATATGGAGTAGCCATCAACTCTGGATCCTATAATTTGTCACTTTAATGAAACTTGAACCAAAGAACTGCAACATAATTGGACATATGAATCAAGAACCTAAGTTGTCTTTTGTTAAGTTGCAAAGCATGGTTTATATCACATCTTGCAGGTGTCCAGAGCAACCTTGTTAACACCTTAGGACAAAAAAGAACTATCCTTGTACACAGTGCAGATCTCCATGGGGACAGGTGATTTTATTTTGTTATCAAACTTGCCATAAACACATTTTTTCCAACAATTCAATGTTTAAAAAGCATGATTTAGTTTCTGCAGTTAAAAATTGATGTAAACTCATCAATTTTTAACTGCAGAAACTCTACTTATAAATATATCAAACTTGATTAGATCGACTCAAGAGTCCCAGAGAATTATAAGTGGGTGAACTTTTTCATATGTTTTGACACATCATATTATACAAGTACTTTTATAATGGAGATAAAACACTATGTAGAGACATTTCCAGTAAAATACATCCTTGTATTGAAAGCATGTTAATCTAGCAACCAAAATCTTAACAGCAATGTATGTATATAGAACACTAACCCAGAAGACTCAGGTTAGATTCCTTATACCACTTATGAAAATGTAACTCTAGGCAAATTATTTAACCTCTTTGAGGCTCAAACTCTTATTTGAAAATGGGATAAGAAGATATGCCCTACCAAACTTTATATACTAATAGCTGTATTACTAAAATTGAATAGGGTATATATGAAAGCAATATGAACGAAACACATCTTGAAAATATATAGATTATTGTTTAATTTTCTAAAATTATTTTATTTTTTTAAATAAAGCACATGTATTTGAAAATTTATTAATGTTAAAAGACATACATCAATAATAATCCCCCTACACACTTTGCTATTCTCTAGTCTCACTTCCCATAGTCAACAACTTTCAATATTCTTGACTATTTATTCTGCCATTAATCTCCATATTTCTAATATACAATCATTGCTATATTTATAAATTTCACAGAATATTAATTAATAACCTGCTATGAGTTATATAGCTCTTTTGAATCTTCTGCTCTACCTTGGATCCCAAATCTCTTATCCTATCCATCCTATCAGTATTGAAATTATTGGATGGTTGCATTACTGTGGACAATGTAATATGCTAATATTCTATCTGTCAAAGCACAATCATTGTTCCAAATGCTCAGGCACATCGGGTTCAGTTTCTACCCTTGGACACCACCCTTCGATACTATTTTTCTACTCTAATTTTGTCTGTACAGCTGTCAACTGGGAATAGGGAATCTTCTGTTTCATGAATACATCTTTCTTTATGTTTTTTCTTAGCATATTCTCCAGTCTCTTCTAAAAAGTGAGATTACAAAAGACATGCTGCTTTTTGATTCCTTGCCTGTTTAAAAATGTTATATTACACCCTCTCACCTGGGTGAATTTAGTCATCTATAGATCTCTCTCTCTCTCCACCCTCACTGATGGTCTCCCTCCTCACATGCCTCCCTCCATAAGCATCGCAACAGTGGACTGTTAAGTGCTGCAGTCTTGATTCAACCACATGAACCCCATGCCTTTCAGCTTAAATCCTGTCTTTTCAGGGATGTGGATGAGTAGCAGACAAAGCAATGTAAGTCTGTTAGCACTGAAAAACATAAACTCATCAGCATCCATGCCAGTGAGGAAAAAAAAAAAAGATCTACATTACCTAGAAATTCCCAAATGTACCCACTGAGATTCATCTATACAAATAATTATTTTTCTTCCAGCTTTTGACTTCATCTAACTTTCTACCTAATATGTCACTCAAGATAGGGCCATGTCTGCTTACTTCCACCAAATCAGGCTGCTTATATAATGTCCTTATGATATCCTGCATGAGCTGGGGTTTCAGGGTATATCTTTCATACCTCAACAATCATCTCTCATTATATCATGTATCTCTTTAAATTTTTGTAGAGAAACAGAACATCCTTTCCTTACACGTTATAGACAATAGTTGGTATTCAGTGAGTCCATCTTTTTTTTTCTGCTCTCTGTACCATGGGTTCCATTTTTTAATGCACACTATTTTCCCTTCAGATTGTTAGCATACTTATAAAATACTATGTTAAGTTGTTTAGAAAACTGTCACTTTTGTTCCTCTTCAATTGATTCTTCAAGGTTGAAAACTAGACACCTTCAGGGATTTGAAGTCATCACTTTGCTGTCTTCTAAGACCCAGTGTGGTATTCCATACCAGTTCAGACATTCACTCATTGTAGCAGGGTAGACTTTGCTAAAGAACAGGCAAATTAGTAAGCTGCTGTTTTTTCCAAGGGTGTCCAGAAAAATCAAGGTAAAAATGGTGGAATAAACCATTCAAAAGTAGAAATATCTTTGCAAGAAGACCTGAAGTTTCAGTTATTTCCCCTATTATTTTACATCTCGGTGTTTAATATTTTGTAAGTGAACTGAAAAAATGTATAAACCAAACATACAAATATGGAGATGCTTATCATGTGAAAAAAAAATCTCTCTTTGGTAGCTTAAGGATTCTATATTATACTCTAAAACTTAAATAGAGGTATGTGATTGCTTAGCATAAAACAATTTATTGTTTATCTTTAAAACATAAAATGTCAATAATCCCAGCTAAATTGCAGCAAATATGGTACCAAGTTCTGCTTATTGGCCTGTTTTCCTGCTTTGCAGTAATTGCCTCTGCCAATTGTTTATTTCCTTTTTTCATAAATCCAACTGAAGGAGATCTATGAACTTAAGGCTGTTTTAAACATTTGAGCAAAATAGAAATTATCAGGTAGAAACTAAATATAAACATATAATCAAGAAAATCTGCCAAATTAAAAAAAATAGACATGGAAGAAATACATGCCCAAAATTTTATATATTGACCATCTGAGCAATCTTAATTTACCAGACAACTGTCAGCTTTTAACCTCATTTTTCAACACATTTTCATTGAGTTATAGTGAGGGTAAAAGAAATTTCCAAGTTCCTGTCTTCTCTGATCCATTGATTTGTTCTATGACCTTCTGTCTTGACACTGTTGGACCTCAATTTCACAATCTACAAAACCATTCCTGTCAGATTTACTTACTATTGGACTGATTACTCTAGTCTTGAGATACTTCACAGAAAAAAAAAAAAAAGAAATGACATAGCCATCCCCCCTCTTTAATGGTATGCAGTTCAAAATAATGCATGCTTTATATATTACTTGTATCACTTTATAATCTGAATTTTTTCATAGACTATATTTTTCATTATTTTTATATATTTTACATAAGTTTAAGATATCATATGAGTGGAGATTGAAAAAAAGAATTATTCTCCAATCTAAATTTAACTGAAGTACACTTAGAAATGTGATAGAATATGATAGCAAAAATTATAATTCTACAATAAGTGTTTTATTTCTTTATCTTCTTAGGAAATAATGTTCTAATGGCACTGAAGAAATAGATAATACCTAAAATCCTCACTACAAAAGACAACTTTTGTGGAACCCCTATGTGTATTTGATTGCTATTCTCTCCACTATAGATAAGAGCATTTTCAGTTTCTAATATATGTGTTATAAAGCAGAGAAATTGAAAAGAAAGGTTAGTGATAAGGAAGATATCTCCCCCAAAACATAATAAGAGAAAATCTTGTACATAAACTTTGTACAAAATATATCCGGCTATACTCATGAGCTATCATCTCAACTTCTTTAGTCTTTATGCTTGTAGAGACTATGTAGCCTTTTGCAAACATTGTAATATGATCTCTAGTGTCTTATCCAAACTTTCTTTGCCCATATTAAATATTAAATATTGCAACATTAATAAAGCAATGAGAAAGTTTGTAAAATTATTTTAGTCCTTATCCAGGATTATTAGTCATGAGTTCTGGGCAATTTTTTGTTTAATTATTAGTCATTTTATATCATAATAAAAAATGTGCTTTTATTTTATTAAAATTAAAAACATCACCTTTACATTTATTTTAGTTATCAGTATTTTTTTTCCTTTAGTGTAAATATATGTAACTGGGTAGATAGGATCATTAAATTAAGAAGGCAAAAAGTAAGCATATATGCACTATCTATAACATTAAATATAACAACCACTCTAAGGGACCTTTAAGAATGGGCTTCCTCACTAACCATAGAAGCAAGATTAAGACAGGCTGAACTCAGCTTTTCTTAGCTCATGGCTAAATATCTAGAATCCTTACCTTCTTCTCTCTTAAGGTCACTATAGTGTTTCACATTTTTTCTTAAAATATTTATAGGCCATTTATTAAAAACCAGGGAATGTCAGCAAGTAGACTCAAAATCACAAGAGACTTTATTAATGTTGAATATCTTAAGTGTAACTTAGCAAGACTAAACTGGATTCCATAAAATAGATACTGGCTGGGATATTAATTGAATATTTTATAGTTAATATTAATGTATAATTAATGTAATATATTTTAAGAATATATTTGTACTAATACAAATACAATATAATTAGTATAATTGAAACCATTGAAATTTGGGGGGCAAAAATTCCCACTGATGAAAATATCTCTGGGATTAAAAACCTAAAATTATTTTCCTGAAGTGTTCCTCCAGAAGAATATAATTATAATTTTATAACCTAAACAATAAAATGCACATATAAAATCAACATTTATTTAAATATGACCCAAATTTGCCTGAATCTTAGATATTCAAATACAGTATGATCAGAATCTATATAAAAGGTTGTTTGAAATGTTATCAAGAGGAACAACTATTTCTCTAAAATACAGACACTTTAGGTTGTTTAATACTAGCTCAAAATGCTGTGCTTTCTTTTTTAAAGGATATTATATGAATCTCTGAAATTGAGGAGTAAAAATTTTAGGAACAGCTATATATATATATATAATTTTATTTTGCTTGCATAAGAAAATAGCTGTGAGCAACATAAGATTATCACAATTTTTTGATCCAAGTGTCATAGCATTTGATTAAATGGTCAGGAATGTCTGTCAGTTTAAGCAAGATGACTCATACATCAGGTTATTGATGTACCTTTATATATACTATTTTGATATAATTTCAAGAATAAAAATAAAAAGAACATAGTTCCTGGTAAATGAAATTCTAATTTAAAATTGTGTAATTTAGGATTGAATTATCACTTTGCCTTATTTTACAAAGCAATTAAGATACATAGTTTAAATGTTAGATGTTTGTCCTCTTGCCAGCAATTCTCAGGAAGAATCATAATGAATGCCTATACTATCTACCTGGACAAAAACAAGAACAAATAGAAAATATGAAAAGACCAATTATGAGTAAGGAGATTGAATCAGTAATCAGCTCCCAATGAAGAAAAGTCCAGAGCCAAGTGACTTCACTGGCGAACTCTATAAAGTATTTAAAGAAAAATTAATGGCAATCTTTCTGCAGCTCTTCCAAAAGATCCAAGAGCAGAGAAAACATCCAAACTCATTTTCTAGGCCAGCATTATGCTGATACCAAAACCAGACAAGGATACTATAAGAGAATAAAATTATAGGTCGATATTCCTAATGAACTTAAATATAAAATCCTCAACAAAATATTAGCAAGCTAAATTCAATAGTACATAAAAGGATTATACACCATGATCAAGTGAGATTTATTCCTAGACTGCAAGGGCAGTTCAACATTCACAAGTGAATAAATGTTACAAACCACATTAACAAAATGAAGGATAAAAATCTCATGATCATTTTAGTAGATACAGAAAAAGCACTTGACAAAATACAACATTCTTTCACAGTAAAATCTCTCAATAAATTAGGTAGAAATGGAATGTATTTCAACATAACAAAGGCTATATATGACAAGACTACAGCTGTCGTCATTCTCAGTAGTGAAAAGCTAAAAGCTTTCCCCCTAAGATAAAGAATGAGACAAGGATGCCACGCTACCACTTCTTTTCAACATAGTACTAGAAGTCCCAGCCAGAGCAATTAGGAAAGAAAAAGAAATAAGATGTTCAAATTGGAAAGGAAGAAGTAAAATTCTGTCTGTGTTTGCAGATGACATGATCTTATATATAGAAAACCCTAAACACTCCACCAAAAAGTAAAAACAAAACTGTTAGAATAAATGAATTCAGTAAACTTGCAGGATAAAAAAATCAATATATAAATATCTATTGTTTCCATACTTTGAGGTTAAAATATATCAAATAGCAATTGGTCATAATAAATGCAGAGAGTGGTACCAAATGTATTCTATAGAGTTTACAAGGACATGACTGAATTCAAACTACTATTCCAATCATCTCTTCCTTTTGCTCTTCCCTTAAACATGTATGTGCCCAACTATAATAAAATATTAACTAAGGGGGAGGATGACTAATGCTTTTTCCCTTCCAGAACTTTAATCAAATAAAGGGGCTCCCTTCAAGGTGAATAAGGGGAATCCAGAAATACCATTCATGGGGATTTGTGAGGGGAGACATGCACAAAATGGAGACTGACATCTTATTTCATAGATGGACATCTTTTTATACAGTAGATTGTACTTTGCCTCCTATGCTCATTTGAGTAAAGGCTGAGCAGATCTGGAGAAAAACAGATCAGCAAGACTTCCACAGGACAGTTTGCAGTACCTCTGTTGGTAAGACAAGTACACATGAGTTTCCTGTGGGTCAAGTATAGGGTACTGTAGTAGTGGTAGAGGTGAAATGCAGGGTGAAGAGAAGTCTGATCACAAACAATTTTCGAAGAGTGAACTGTGCAGTTGGAGGTTGCCTATGATCCACCCATAGCAATTAGACATGCAGCTCAGTATTTGGAAACCTGCCCCACAGAGTGTGTTGCCACGTAGCCACTGTTAGTGCAAAGTCCTCTCCCATTCCTCTTCTCCTCCTGAACCTGCTGGAGGAGTAGGTTATAAGAAAAGGAAAAGAGAGATGGCATCTATCTCAGGGAGAGGACCTCTTTGCATTCCAGTTCATGTGAGCACAAGTCTAAACAAGTCTGGTTGGGAGAGGAGGTCAGAAACTTTATATCATTGGGTAGAAGTGGAATGTATTTCCACTGGAATTTTTAAATAAACTAGACTAGAGTGAAGTATATGAAAACTGAAAGAGGTTAAGATCTATGGGATTTTCCAAAGGTATCATTTAGGAATGGAAAAAACAAAAAAAAAGAAATTCACCAGTATGGTAATAGTGATTGGAGAAAACTAAAACTATTTCTTTTTTTTGTAGTCTACTGATTACAGACAGTTTAATAATTGGTTAAAGTAATTGCTTGACAAGAAAATTAATAAGGAAAAATAGCCTTGCATTATCACTTATACCCAAAACCCACATTGTAATTTTTACTGCAGTCTTGGAAAGGACTATGCTAAATAATTTCATTCAGATAGGTCAATTATCTAATAACCTAGGAATGGGGGTGGAGCTCTTTACACCTAATATTTCATGACAGGCCCTAAGTCACCAAGCTTAATGAATTTCTATTTCAGTGAAAGTAGCAAATGTCTAATACCTAGCCCTAGAATTTTAAATACTAAATAACGTATTCAGTCTGTGACATGGAAATTGAGGGTTTCAACCAATTATCAAAAAAGATACTTCTTGGGACAGCTTTGGCTCAGTCTTCAGGCCTCCATTAAACAGTTCTTCAGGTTGAGAGGAAGCAATACAGGCTTGCAATTAAAACTTCATTTATTTTGCCTCTGTGAAAGTACAGCGATCACCTAACAATCAGTACCCAGACCTTGCACATACCCAGAGCCTAATGATTCAGGAATCTGAGGTTTAAAGTTCTAGAACCTGACCAAACCCCAGCTCCTCCCCCTCATGTTAATCTTATTTTGGGCAAGTTACTCAACAATTCTGTGCCTCAATTCCTCATTTTTACAAAAGAGGCTAATAACTGGTTTATTTCATAGGGGTATTGTAAAATAGAAAAATCAAGCAATGTACAACAGTCATTCAGAATATTAATATTAACCAAGACACCAATTTTGAGTTTGCTCTACACAGCTCTTTCCAAAAACCAACTAAAGTAATCATTATTTGAGAAAGATAAGATAAAGGGATAAGTATGTATTGTCTTACCTTCCCTTAAGGTTTGCTCCTGTTTTCTTCTTCACATCTGAACCATATTAACACCCTTACATTTTTCCTATATTGTATTCCAATACTCATACAGCCCAGTATAAGAAATGGATAATAAAGATGATTGCGTGGACATCTACTTATATAAAAATATACATGAAAAGAATTGGATAATAAAGATGATTGCATGGACATCTACTTATATAAAAATATACATGAAACAAAATAGCAGCAGACTCACAGACTCCAAGAAAGGACTAGTGGTTACCAAAGGGAGGGGTGGGGGAGGGCGTGTGGGGAGGGAGGGAGAAGGGGATTGTGGGGTATCATGATTGATGCACATGGTGGGGGGGAAGACAGTGTAGCTCAGACAAGACAAATAGGGACTCTACGGCATCTTACTACACTGATGGACAGTGGCTGCAATGGGGTATGGTGGGGGGGACTCAATAATAAGGGTGAATGTAATAACCACATTGTTTTTCTTGTGAAACCTTCATAAGAGTATATATCAATACCTTAATAAAAAATAATAAAAATAAAAATATACATGATACTTTTGTAATTGAATAGCAGCAAAATTACTTCTCTCAACAAAAGGATATATACTTCCTTTCAACATGCAATAAAAGAATTTTGTGTTTTCAGTGCAACATATGGGACTAGAATTTTTATATACTAATCTCTAAATATTTTACATTTTATTAATGCAGTTATAGAAGTGCAAGTTAACTCACATTCTATTGTTGAGGCAAGAATTTAAATTTTATAAGTAATATAGAGGATTATGTGTAAGCTACTATGGAGGTAGATTTTCACATCCCATAGAGCTGTCATTTGTCTGTAGATTGAAATGCAGTCGATTAGCATTTACTAGTAATTTATATAAAGGTTAGGGGTCAATATCTAATACAATTTGCCTATGATAAAAACTCCAACCAAATAGTCCATTTCTGGTGGCCTGGATGGAGAGACTGAAAACAAAAGAAAAACAGATTGAAGGAGACTGGAGAGAGGGAGACGAGAAGGAGAGAGAGAGAAAGGGAAGGGAGAAGGAGAAGGAAAGTTTAATGACAGGTGCAAATATAGATCACAGCTTCCATAGTCGGTCATGGGCTAGGGGTTAGTGGGAATCAGTTATCTTTGTATCTCATTGTTAACCTCAAGAATAGTAGAACTCTTGGGATTATTTATAACTGGGAAACTAGCATACAGCTATACATGGACTTTATGTCCAATACTTGCTTTCCATAAGGAAATAAATACTCACACATATGTTTTTTACTTTGTTAAATACATTAAATATCAACCCTGTATGTTGTATAACCATTGACTCAATTTCAATTTGTCCTGAGTTGGGAATTAGATTCACAAGAGGCAAAATGCACCCAGTTTATTAAGTTCAAAATGCACTTATATTCAAAGTACACAACCAAAGTGGTATAGTATTCAGCCAAACAACAGTTGCATTAGAAGTTCTTGCAACATCTCAGGTGCAGATTCTAGTCCCTCCGCCTCAGTAGGAGCACTGCATTGCAAGTGCTGAAACTGAAACGTGTGGGGGCCATTTCAGTATAGGAATGGAGGCTCTATCATTCCTCACCTAACTTTTTTTTTTGCTCAGAGGTTTTTTTTTTATTAAAGTATTGTTGATATATAATCTTACATTGATTTCAAATACATAACACAGTGGTTCAACAGTTACATATTATTATATCCTCAACCCCCCTAGTACAGTTACTATCCTCACCTAACATACTCTTCCAAGTAACCCTTCTTGGGGAATATGCCAGTTGAGTACAGCTGCAATACTCTGATTACTAGTAATCAGAGGTTTAACAATGAACACTTCGGATACCTGAGTACAATCTTCTTGATACAGCATGACATCATTCGCATTTATCTTAACTCAGAATTTTTCAGAAAGCAGAGTTGCAAAAAGGCAAATCCAGAGTCACATTGCCTCATCTCTATGGCGTTCAGACCAAATTTGAAACATTGAAAACCAAATATTTTTAATTATCTAAGCATTGCCTATAGATTTTACAGATTACCTAGTGATTTTATGGATTAAATTTGTTGAATACAATTTTTCCAGTTATGGATGCTTTTGAATATTTCAAATATACTAAACAGATAAACTCTATTGCAAAAACAAATATACAAAAATATTTTAAATGTATTATTTACATATAACCATCATGGGAAGCCTATGTCTTCATTATATCCAATATTTTGTTGGTAACTTTGTTCTAGTATTAATTATTTTGATATCTTTTATACTTCTAGTAATACAAATTTGATTCTTTAAAAGGGTTTTGCTATATTCTTAATAGAAGTGAAGGTAAAAGAATACCAAGTCAAACTAGCCAAGGATCTGAGTTAGCCATCTACTGATTCTTGGTCAAAATAAAGGATTACAATTATTTTCCTTTAGATATTCAAAGTCAAGACACTCCCCATGAGGCTGAGATCACTTGTAATAGTTAAATTTATGAACATGTGGAATGAAGGCACCCATATCCCAAACATGAAGAATAGGGTTTGAAATTAGTGAATGCTCAATAAATAATGTACTGAATTTATTAGTTAATTAGCTTTCTTTGTTTAATTATCCATACCAGCTTTATTGCTTGAAGCCTAATTTGTGTCTCAAAATATTTATTATACATTCAAATTTTTGTTTTACCAGTATTACAGAATCCATTGCTTTAATATCATGATGTATTGACCTGTTTTGCCAGTACTATTAAACATGTATGCATGCCTGACCAGTATTTTAGGATAAATAAGTATCATTTAGAAAATACATCTCCTAGAAGATGAGGACTCATGTCTTCCTATCAGTTCTTTTTTGTGAGACATTTGACCAAAGAAAAACTTTGATCACAATATTTAATTTTTTTTCTCTTTGCTCATTTTGTGTCACTATTTTGTCATATTTGTGTCATTTTGTGACAATCCTAATGGACCCCAGAATAATCCATCTCACTTAATTGATGTTACATTACTTATCAAGTTCTTCCTTTTTCTGGAACAGTTGTGATTGCTTCTGATATATCTAGCATTACAGTCAGTGTGCAGTGTGTACTAGTTCCTGCCTACATCCTACTTTTTTTTAACATCTTTCTTTTGTATCACAATTACTTTTGATTATTTTTTATTATCTATTTTGAATATGTAGCAGTCAGTAAATAATGTTAGCTGTGTAATAAGTAACCCTCAAATCTTGGAGGGTTAACAACATAAAGGTCTATTGTTCACTGACGTCAAAATACAACTTGGTCCCAGGAGTGGGAAGAAAAGGTTCTAACATGTGGAGAAACTCAGAGCCGCATAACTGAAGGCTGGCCATCTCTAATGCATGGCTTCGGATTCACACCCAGTCAACAGAACAGAGAATGAAAGAGACTGTGGAGCAGCTCTTAACTGCCTGATGCCAAAAGCAACTTCTGCTCACATTTCATTAGTGTCAATCAGTCAAACTCCACCTATAATCAAAAGGACTGGAAAATGTAGTTTAACTGTGCTCAAGAAAAGGGAAAATTTTAATGAGCATCTGACGAATATTTAATACAAATTTAATGTGAACTAATGGATTTTACTGACTCAACTTGTTCCAAATAATTATTTTTATCATTAACATTAGCATCTTGTTACAAAAATTGTCAGGACATTTCCAGTGTAAACTTTCACCCTACTTGCTGAGAAGATGCTAAGAAAATCCTTTTGTTGTAGATAATGAAAATATTTGAAAGACCCTTCCTAATCTTTTCTTTACTCAAGACAGGAAATCAGCTAAGCTCCCAATTCCCTTTAAAGGAAGAATAGCAATATATATAATCCAACATAAAGGCACTAGAGATCAATATGGGCCAAGATCACTGCAACTCCTGGGTCAGTTTTAGCAGTGACATAATAGAAGACATATATATTTAAGATTATGAATTAAATTTATTATTTAATTTAATGGATTATGCCACTGTACTCATTTTATTTTTTTTAATAGTAATGGAGTTTCATCGACAATTAAGATTTTCTACAACTTTGACAATAGTTATTTTGGACTTCAGTTATAGCCTTTCTGGGCTCAGTTGGGAGCCTAATCAAAGCATTTCCCAGTGGATGATGGTTGTGTCCAGTCATTTTTGAAATACACTTTTTCACTTATGGCTATAATCAGAAAGCTGGCCTGACTGTTGTAGCTAATAGCCAAACTGTGTCAAAATTTTCCTTGTAAGATAAATGGTAAGTTGTACTAAATATATACAATATTCTCTTATGGGCAGAATTTAGTTCCCATGCTATCACATATTATTATAGAATTCTAAAACTTTATGTAACTAAGTGTCAGGTTTCCCTTTTTCCTTCACACTTTGAACGGAAAAGCATCATCATTTATTTTTATTACTGAAGCCTGAAATTATAAAAGTTATTTTGTGTATTTCATTTTCTGGGCCTTTTCTATCCCCAAATTCATTCATATGCAGAATTACCCATGATATTCTGAAGAAAACAGGATGTCATTCTCTAAATGAAACACTTGGAAGGAGGATTATTTCTATTTCAAGCTTCCAGTTTAATTTATTTGCTGCATGGAGCCAAGATCTGCAAGAACAGACCCACATTCTCGTGCTGATTCTAAGTGCAAAAACCTACATCGTGACCTTTGTATTAATAGACACAATATATCTTTAAAAATAGAGTATTCCAGCCATCTGTGCCAGAGCCTTAGTGGCTTCAAACCTAAACAGACAATACTACAGAAAAACTCCAGTCTTGAGAAAAATGTCTTTCGCACAACTGAATGAGAATTAAAAAAAAAAAAAGAAAGGGAAGTGAATGCTGAGCTGAAAATATATTGTCAGAGTACCAGAATCCAAAATAGAGTGAAAATGTATGCCTCGACTTAGGCAGCTTTTGGCAGTTACTCATTTCATGGTTTATAATCATTCTCAAGTGAATATTATCAAGAGGTACTTTTGTCTCCTCAGGCTCCATTTCCCCAGGGTACCCTTCTGTATCTCCATGAACAATTCTCAGAGGAGACTTACAGGAAGACTGAGTTTGCTGTTCACATTTGGATTGCACAAACTCCAAGGATGGGGTCAAATCCGTGACTTAGCAGCCTGTCTGTCTGATCGTGCTCATTCTTCCCACTCCTCTAGGGCCACAGAAGAAGATAAATAACCATGAGCCCATATGAAGTAAGCTGTGTGATGTCAAAATAATTGAATAAACAATATTGTGTTAGGATATAGATTGTCAGTGAGTAATATATCCTTGGATGCCAACATAATTATTGAAAAGTAGAAGGAACTGTTCAAATTGTTGAGCATGAGGTCAGTGGGGGCTGGAGAGGCCCTTAAAGGAACTAACAGTCTGGAGGTTTTCCTCAGAAAGTGGGGAAATAGATGTCAGTTACAGTGTCATTTAACGGTGTATAGCATTGCATAGTTTCTTGTGAGTGACTTACTTAATACATCAACCTTGTGACTTATACTGCATAGGTATTATCTGCAGTTTTCAGCTGCAGAAATGAAGATGTGGAGAATTTAAGTGATTTAGTGTGTCTTCAATTTAGAATGTTCCAGAGTCAGCATTTTATAAAACTCTGATCCTTTGATTCAAAATCCTATGTTCTTTTTTTTTAATTCACTATTGATTTTCAAACCATATTCTGCAGGATACGGTTCTCTGGAAAGGAATTTCAGGGGCCACCATAAATGGAAAGCAGAGCATTGAAACGGATGGGAATGTCAGTAGTATCTTCCCTTACTTCAAAGTAATCATGTCTATTGGTTGTTATTTGATGTTAACATTATAGTTGCAAATTTTTTAAAAAAGCTTCAATAACTAAACCATACAAACAAGTTTTCCGTACAAAACACTGTAGTATGTCTTATTTCTTTGTCTAAAGGGAGACTGCTCAAAATGATGCCTAGGTAAAAAGTTTATATCCATCAGGCTTACCTAGAACTCAAAACAGACTGAGAGGCATGTGTTGCTGGCTGCAACCAGGTGGCCCCTCTAAGTTTACCTGTAGAACATAGGAGTAAGGTTAGGATAAGTTTAAGACTAACAAATGTATGTATGTCTTTTCTCTGCTAGCCTTGTTTAAAGATCAAGTTGTAGTTGGTTAAAAAGATTTAGCAAATATCCTAGCTACCTACTGGGGGTCTGCACAGTAGCTCTTCTATGAGAAGGGCAGATGGATTCCTTAATGACGACCCGACTCTTGGCTGCAGCTGACTGAATTAAGGTTGACATCTAAAGCATGTTGGGCCAGTTTCATCACCTTTACAAACTACAAAATTGTCCAGGTTTCTGCCCATTCTGAAACCTTTGTTTTTCAGTGTTCCCTTTGATTCCTTGGCATTCTCTTCTACTGCTTAAGTTAGTTCAAGCTTTTGTTTTTCCTCTCTTTTACAAACAATATCTTATCTAAGAGAGTAGTAATTTTAAAAACTATTTGTGGAAGCAGTTGTGTTTTGTATTTCAGAGTTTTTTTTCCTTTTATCCTTATTAATGAGCTTAAGAAAAATGCTTTAATATTATTATACTGTCATAAATCCATCAGTAAATACAATAATTTTCTTAATTTGTTTCTATTGTACTTCTAGAACAAATACAAGTGATCCAAACACAGGTAAAATTGTATCTCTGTAAAGCCTATTAAATAAGTCAGTGACTTTCTTTTCAGATATTAAATTCAATTTCTCTTTTCTTAGTTTTCACTGCTAATCCTGAAAATGCATATCTATATCTGAGGAACAATCAGTTTGTGTATGGTTATTACTCTGCTAAAATATTTGAAAATAGACTACCTACTTAATTTTCCAATATTGTCTCAAATAATGATCATTACTGAATATGCATTTTATCTAATTCATACTCTAAAATAGGACAATTCTTAAATGATCACTGTATGAAGTAAAATCCCTTTAATATCATACTCTATTAGCAGAAATGGGGACTGTACGAAATACATAATTGTATAAAGGAAGATTTAACTGATGATTAAGCTTCTGAAATTTTATTGTATTTCACAGTATATTATTTTATTAACCTGGGGAAAAAAGGACACCTTGCACTTCTTTTAGCACCCATCATTATTCAATTAAATAGACTATTTGAAAAATAAAATTTTCATGGTAAACTGCTGAATTGGGTCATTCTGTAAGTCTTCTAATCATTTTTATGATTTGTCCTTAATAGTTGTACAGTATTGCCCTATGTTCCCATGGCTCAGGTAGCCATCAGTTCAGAGTTTATTACAGTAAGCTCTCAACTGTCCCCCATGTCTCTGGCTCCTTTCTTTTTTGTCCCCCTCTAAATCCAGACCAACCGATACCCAAGCCATAAATAAATCCTCATAAATACCATAGGTGACTCTCATTAGTTTGTTTAAAAAAAACAAAGTATTATAATCTCACTTTAAGAAAATAATTTACCACTTCCGGGAAGATGGCGGTGTGAGCAGGGTGGCAGAAATCTCTTCCCAACACTATATTTATCTACGAAAATACAGCAAATACAACCACTCATAAAAGAAATACCAGAATACACAAGAAAGCGCACAGCGTGCAGCTACACCCGAGAGGACTAGGCACCCCAAGAGGCGGGTAAGATACGGAGCAGCGACCCGGCAGGACCCGAGCACTCCCCCACCCCAGCGCGCTGGCGGGAGGAGAGGATTCGGAGCCGGGAGGGAGTGAAAGAGCAGGTCCGTGAAATAACCAGCCCTGGTGGTCTGCGCCAGGAGTGCTGACACACATCGCACGGTGCATCCGTCATTGGAGATGCAGAAGGTGCAGGTTTAGAGCCGGGAATGTGCCGGGACAGTGCAGCCAGCACCCAGGGACAAGAGAAAAATGCACGCCATTTGCAGCGGTCTCGGAGAGGCGGGGGGCCCAGGGAGGGAGCACCATCGCCCCGGTGAGCTCAGCCCTGCAGGCTGGAAGTCCTGGGGAACTTCGGTCCCCATTGCTGGTGACAGAGAGAAGGGAGCAGACACGCTGGAACTTTATACAGAAAACAATAGCCTCCCATTTGTTCCCAACCCAGCCAAAAAGCTGCGTGGCCCCGACTGTGGATTAGTGGAGCAACAGCGACACCTACAGGATGCTTAGAGAATCCACTCCAGGTGGGCTTTTTTTTCCTCATTTGTTTTATTTCTTGCCATCTTTTTCCTCATTTGTTTCATTTCTTGCCCGCCTCCTTTTTTTTTTTTTTTGCTCCTTTGTTTTATTTCTTGCCTTTTTTTCTTTTTTGCTCGTTTGTTCTATTTCTTGCCCCATTTTTTTTCTTTTTCCTTTTCACCTTCCTTTTCTTTCATTTCTTTCTTCCTTCTTTATCTCTTTTCTTTCTCTTCCTTCTTTTTTTGGCTTGCTTGTTTTTTTGGTGGGTTTTTTTTTTAAAGAGCCCAGCTGACATACCTGGCACCTACTAGCGACTACTCCTATCAACATGACAAGACAGAAGAACATGATACAGACAAAAATCAAGACCCAAACACCATCTGAGAAGGAACTTGAAGGGATGGAAATGCAGCATCTTCCTGAAAAAGAATTCAGAGTAAAAGTCATAACCATGCTGATGGATTTACAGAGAAATATGCAAGAACTAAGGGAGGAAGTGAGGGAAGTCAGGAAAGATAATGCAGAAATGAGACAAGCCATCGACGGGC
This sequence comes from Smutsia gigantea, assembly GCA_032199065.1. NCBI lineage: Eukaryota > Metazoa > Chordata > Mammalia > Pholidota > Manidae > Smutsia > Smutsia gigantea. The sequence goes on from JAVSCE010013242.1 coordinate 105,151, forward strand.
TCAGCAGCAGACTGCACGAGATGCATGAGACTGTTAATGCAATAGAAATCAGGGAAGAACACAGAGCAGCAGAGGCAGAGAGAGATAAAAGGATCTCTAGGAATGAAAGAATATTAAGAGAACTGTGTGACCAATCCAAACGGAACAATATTCGCATTATAGGAGTACCAGAGGAAGAAGAGAGAGGAAAAGGGATAGAAAGTGTCTTTGAAGAAATAATTGCTGAAAACTTCCCCATGCTGGGGAAGGAAATACTCTCGCAGTCCATGGAAGCCCACAGATCTCCTAACACAAGGGACCCCAGGAAGACAACACCAAGACACATAATAATTAAAATGGCAAAGATCAAAGATAAGGACAGAGTATTAAAGGCAGTTAGAGAAAGAAAAAAGATCACCTTCAAAGGAAAACCCATCAGACTATCATCAGACTTCTCAACAGAAACCTTACAGGCTACAAGAGAATGACATGATATATTTAACGCAATGAAACAGAAGGGCCTCGAACCAAGAATACTGTATCCAGGACGATTATCATTTAAATATGACGGAGGCATTAAACAATTTCCAGACAAGCAAAAGCTGAGAGAATTTGCCTCCCATAAACCACCTCTACAGGACATCTTAAAGGAACTGCTCTAGAGGGAAGCACTCCTAAGGCTAAAAAGATGTCACCAGAGAAAATAAAATCATAGCAAAGAAAGGAGACCATCCAAACACTAGCTAAAGGCAAAGAATAAAACACCTAGTATATAAAGAATGGAGGAGGAAGAATAAGAAGGGAGAGAAATAAAGAAACATCAGACTGTGTTTACAATAACTTAATAAGAAACTTAAGTTAGATTGTTAGATAGTAAAGAAGCAACCCTTGAACCTTTGGTAACCACGAATCTAAAGCCAGCAATGGCAATAAGTACATATCTTTCGATAATCACCCTAAACATAAATGGACTGAATGCACCAGTCAAAAGACACAGAGTGACAGAATGGATAAAAAAGCAAGACCCATCTATATGCTGCCTACAAGAAACTCACCTTAAACGCAAAGATATCCCCAGATTAAAAGTGAAGGGATTGAAAAAGATATTTTATGCAAATAACAAGGAGAAAAAAGCAGGTGTTGCTGTACTTGTATCATACAAAATAGACTTCAAAACGAAGAAAGCAAGAGATAAAGATGGACATTACATAATGATAAAGGGGTCAATACAACAAAAGGATATAACCATTTTAAATATATATGCCCCCAACACAGGAGCGCCAGCATTTGTGAAACAAATACTAACAGAATTAAAGGAGGAAATAGACAGCAATGCATTCATGTTAGGTGACGTCAACACACCACTCACTCCAAAGGACAGATCAACCAGACGGAAAATAAGTAAAGACACAGAGGCACTGAACAACACACTGGAACAGATGGACTTAACAGACATTTACAGAACTCTACATCCAAAAGCAACAAGATACACATTCTTCTCAAGTGCACATGGAACATTTTCCAGAATAGACCACATACTAGGCCACACAAAGAACCTCAGTAAAATCGAAAATATTGAAATTCTACCAACCAACTTCTCAGATCATAAAGGTATAAAACTAGGATTAAACTTTAGAAAGAAAACAAAAAGGCTCACAAATTCATGGAAACTTAACAACATTCTCCTAATTAATCAATGGGTCAATGACCAAATCAAAACAGAAATCGAAGAGTATATGGAGACAAATGACAACAACAACACAAAGCCACAGCTTCTATGGGACACAGCAAAGGCAGTTCTAAGAGGAAAGTATATTGCAATCCAGGCCTATCTAAAGAAAGAAGAACACTCCCAAATGAATAGTCTAAAGACACAATTACTGAAATTGGAAAAAGAAGAACAAATGAGACCCAAAGTCACCAGAAGGAGGGACATAATAAAGATCAGAGAAGAAATAAATAAAATTGAGAAGAACAAAACAATAGAAAGAATAAATGAAACCAAGAGCTGGTTCTTTGAAAAAATAAACAAAATAGATAAACCCCTAGCCAGACTCATTAAGAGAAAAAGAGAATCTACACGCATAAACAGAATCAGAAATGAGAAAGGAAAAATCACGATGGATCCCACAGAAATACAAAGAATTATAAGAGAATACTATGAGAATCTATATGCTAGCAAGCTGGAAAACCTAGAAGAAATAGACAACTTTTTAGAAAAATACAACCTTCCAAAACTGACCAAACAAGAAACAGAAAAACTAAACAGACCAATCACTAGCAATGAAATTGAAGCGGTAATCAAAAAACTACCCAAGAACAAAACCCCCGGACCAGATAGATTCACCTCTGAATTCTACCAGACATATAAAGAAATAACACCCATTCTCCTTAAAGTTTTCCAAAAAATAGAAGAGGAGGGAATACTTCCAAACTCATTCTATGAAGCCAGCATCACTCTAATACCAAAACCGGCAAAGACCTCACCAAAAAAGAAAATTACAGACCAATATCCCTGATGAACGTAGATGCAAAAATACTCAACAAAATATTAGCAAACCGAATTCAAAAATACATCAAGAGGATCATACACCATGATCAAGTGGGATTCATCCCAGGGATGCAAGGATGGTACAACATTCGAAAATCCATCAACATCATCCACCACATCAACAAAAAGAAGAACAAAAACCACATGATCATCTCCATAGATGCTGAAAAAGCATTTGACAAAATTCAGCATCCATTCCTGATTAAAACTCTCAACAAAATGGGTATAGACGGCAAGTACCTCAACATCATAAACGCTATATATGACAAACCCACAGCTAACATCATACTTAACGGCAAGATGCTGAAAGCTTTTCATCTAAGATTGGGAACAAGACAGGGATGCCCACTCTCTCCACTGTTGTTCAGCATAATATTGAAGGTCCTAGCCACTGCAATCAGACAAAACAAAGACATACAAGGCATCCAGATTGGTAAAGAAGAAGTCAAATTGTCACTATTTGCAGACATAAAAAACCCTAAAGACTCCACTCCAAAACTTCTAGAACTAATATCGGAATTCAGCAAAGTTGCAGGATACAAAATTAACACACAGAAATCTGTTGCTTTCCTATACACTAATGAACTAACAGAAAGAGAAATCAGAAAAACAATTCCATTCACAATCGCATCAAAAAGAATAAAATACCTAGGAATAAACCTAACGAAGGAAGTGAAAGACCTGTACTCTGAAAACTACAAGACACTCCTAAGAGAAATTAAAGAGGACACTAACAAATGGAAATGCATCCCATGCTCTTCGCTAGGAAGAATAAATATCGTCAAATTGCCTATACTACCTAAAGCAATCTACAGATTCAATGCAATCCCTATCAAACTACCAACAGCTTTCTTCAATGAACTCGAACAAATAATTCTAAAATTCGTATGGGACCACAAAAGACCACGAATAGCCAAAGCAATCCTGAGAAGGAGGAATAAAACAGGGGGAATTACGCTCCCTGACTTCAAGCTCTACTACAAAGCCACAGTAATCAAGACAATTTGGTATTGGCACAAACACAGACCCACAGACCAGTGGAATAGAATAGAAAATCCAAACATCAACCCAAACACATACAGTCAATTAATATTTGATAAGGGGGCCTTGGATATACATTGGGGAGATGACGGCCTCTTCAGCAGCTGGTGTTGGAAAAACTGGACAGCTACATGTAAGAGAATGAAACTGGACTACTGTCTAGCCCCATACACAAAGGTAAACTCAAGGTGGATCAAAGACCTGAATGTAATTCATGAAACCATAAAACTCTTAGAAAAAAATATAGGCAAAAAGCTCTTGGACATAAACATGAGCGAGTTCTTCATGAACATATCTCCCCGGGCAAGGGAAACAAAAGCAAAAATGAACAAGTGGGACTATATGAAGGTGAAAAGCTTCTGTACAGCAAAGGATACCATCAGTAGAACAAAAAGACATCCTACAGTATGGGAGAATATATTCATAAAAAACGTATCTGATAAAGGGTTGACATCCAAAATATATAAAGAACTAATGCATCTTAACAAACAGAAAGCAAATAATCCAATTAAGAAATGGGCAGAGGACGTGAATAGACACTTCTCTAAAGAAGAAATTCAGATGGCCAACAGGCACATGAAAAGGTGCTACACATCACTAATCATCAGAGAAATGCAGATTAAAACCACAATGAGATATCTCCTCACACCAGTGAGGATAGCCAACATCCAAAACACAAACAACAACAAATGTTGGCAAGGATGTGGAGAAAAGGGAACCCTCCTACACTGCTGTTGGGAATGCAAATTAGTTCAACCATTGTGGAAAGCAGTATGGAGGTTCCTCAAAAAACTCAAAATAGAAATACCATTTGACCCAAGAATTCCACTCCTAGGAATTTACCCTAAGAATAGAGCAGCCCAGTTTGAAAAAGATAGATGCGCCCCTATGTTTATCGCAGCACTATTTACAATAGCCAAGAAATGGAAGCAACCTAAGTGTCCATCAGTAGATGAATGGCTAAAGAAGAGGTGGTACATATACACAATGGAATATTATTCAGCCATAAGAAGAAAACAAATCCTACCATTTGCAACAACATGGATGGAGCTAGAGGGTATTATGCTCAGTGAAATAAGCCAAGCCGAAAAAGACAAGTATCAAATGATTTCACTCATATGTGGAGTATAAGAACAAAGAAAAAATACTGAAGGAACAAAACAGCAGCAGACTCACAGAACCCAAGAACGGACTAATAGTTACCAAAGGGAAAGGGACTAGGGAGGATGGGTGGGAAGGGAGGGACAAGAGGGAAAAAGGGGCATTATGATTAGCAGATGTAATGTTGTGGGGGCACGGGGAGGGCTGTACAACTCAGAGAAGACAAGTAGTGAATCTATAGCATCTCACTATGCTGATGGACAGTGACTGTAATGGGGTTGGTGGGGGGGACTTGATGAAGGGGTTAGTTTAATAATCATAATATTGCACATATAATTGTAGATTTATGATCCAAAATAAATTATTAAAAAAAAAAGAAAATAATTTAACAACTTAACCTTGGGAGTCATTCAAGGGTCTCCAAATTGATACTAGTTGGTCCAATACAAACTACTTTTATAGGACCAATAATTTATAATACATTTTCTCAAATCCTTACAGTAAATTTGTTAAGTCCATTTAGTTATTCCATTTTACAACTGAATAAACTGAGGCCCAGAGAACTAATTTCCCAAAATTTTATTGTTAATAAGTATAGCATCTGTTTTGGAATCCCAGTCATCATGAAAAATAGGTCCCATGGTTAAATAAGTTTAAAAAAATAATGTGTAACATGTATCCATCTTAGATCTTCAAAGTTTCCATTAGCATTCTAAGGCACTCCATAGTCCTACATTAACAAATGTATTCCAATTTGATTAATCTAGCATTTTACAAACATATCGGACCTCATTGTCTTTCTCATGTTCCACGGACAGCATTACTAGAGGCTGAGTGCAAAAGCATTTTTTCGGTCTGCCTAATATACACTCAGATGACCCTTTTCCTGGCTTCACTTGGATCTTCTCCCTAATCTGTATGACCCCAGTCATGTCTGTCTCTTCCTGTTGCAATGGTAGATGCACTCCCCTGGCTGTTCAGTGAGAGCGCCACATACCTTAGGACACAGCAATTACTTCCAAACTAGCAAAAGTCCTCCGCAAACCCATCTCTCAGGGACACTAGAAAAATTACCTTTACTGAAGCATCTTTATTTGTGTGTAGAATAGAGTTAAAGAAATTCAAAGGATAGAGAATAACTGCAATCCCTGGGTCCAACCATGTCTAAAGTAAACTTTACCCTTGAGTTCCACAGACACAAGGGACAATGACTTTTCTCTTGCATGAGGCTAATTTGAATTGAGATTCTATCACTCACAATCAAAAATAGTCCAGACACATTAAAAACCTGTGAAATTTATGTACCATGCATAGATCTATGCTAAAATATAATGCTTTTAATTTTCTTCATATTATAGATCTCAATAAATAATTTTTCCAGATTATGTCTTTAACACAATCATTTCTATGAGATGTGATACATATTTAACTACATGTTCAGAAGTTTTTATTTATTTATTTTTGTATCATTTTATTTACCAATAATGAGCTCGAATCATGCTACTATTCAGCTGAGTACTAGAATCTTGTCTTAGATCAGATTCTCTAAAAGCTTAGCCCCTGAATGGGGATTCTTGAGCTGTGACTTATAAAGATACTATTCGCAGGTGAAACATATAAGGGAGTGAGAAAAATAGGAGACAGGAAGAGACCACAAACATGTTCATGCAGATAAAATCCAGTCTCAGTCTAACCCCACGGCAAGTTCTACTACAGGATTGTCTACTGAGACATTTTATCTTGAAGCAAAGTATCTCCTATACCATGAATGTGATTCTTAGGAAAGGATGTAACTGCAATTATTAGCAGCCACCGCTCACAAACACTGGGAGATGAGCGATCTGAGACCTGCACAGGGGTTTGTGGCAAGGTAACATCATCTACCATGACCACCAGCTGCTTCCAAAACATACTTAATGAGACTTTTGAGAAACTGCAATGGTAAAAATCCAGAAAGAATTTGATTGTTATAATCAGATTAATCTAGAATGAATTCCAGCTCTGAAATTTAATTTATGAGTTAACTTGGACAAGTTATTTCATATGTAGTGGTGTAGGAGCCTCCCTTGGTGATTTTAGAGGCAATATAGTTAAAGCTTTTGCCACAGAGTTGGCACTTGATGGCCAATCAGTATTAAAATCAAGCACTTGGTGGCTTTTCTAATCTCTGTACCAATTCAAAGAACATTTATTTAGTGTACAAATATAATCCAAAAGTAAATTTTTGCAGCAGCCTCTCTCTCTCTCAAAAAAAAAAAGGCAATAGGGATTACATGCCTAATACACATCAAACTGCTTTTCAATCTTCATTCTTAAATTCTTTCCTAAACTTGAAGCCACAAGGCAGCTTCCCCTAAAGTTTCAGTCCTTTCTCTTTCTAGACTCCAAGCTACCCCCAGAACACAACCTTTATTAGGCTGTCTTGAATTTTTCCTTTCCTATGAGTTTGTTAGGGCTACTGTAACAAAGCACCACAAGCTGGGTGGCTTAATCAACAGAAATTTATCTCCTCACAGTTCTGGAGGGTGGAAGGTGGATATCAGGGCGGGCAGGCTTGGTTTCTTCTGAGGCCTCCAGCTCGCAGATAGCTGTCTTCTGTTTCTTTGCTTGGTCTTCTGAATGTATGTGTCGGGATCCTAATCTCCTCTTCTAATAAGGACACTAGCCATCTTGGATTAGGGACTGCCCTAATGTTTCATTTTAATGTAATCTCTAAATATGGTCACATGTTGAGACACTAGGGGTTATGATTTCAACATCTGAATTCAAGGGGGACACAAATCAGCCCTTAACACCTTTACTTGTCCTGTAGCTAATAATTACCAGCTACTCTCAGTTCTTTCCAGTGTAAATCGTATTGGCCCTTCTGGCTTCACAACTTCTGCTTGTTCCTTTTTATTGTGATGTGTGTGCCAACAGCCCAGGAGTCACTCTGGCCAAGGAAGGCAGTAGGGCACTTCTTGGGCAGGTGAGAGTGAGTAAATATGAATGGTCATGAATTAAAATGTTTCCTGTCACATTTTATAATGAAAAATAGATTTAAAATAATTAAAGAATGTATCTTACAATGAAACATCTCACTGAGAGTCAACGTTGGCAGAAGTATTATATATGAAAGCAGGCCGTGGTCATCTCAGTGGGGATGTGAGGAAGCACTGAAAGAATGTATTCTGTGAACCTGAGAATATTAGTTGTGGTGGGCAGTATGACTGTTTCACCTTTTCCTCAGCCAAGGCTTTGTTTTACTTTAATATCAAATCCAGAGTAGAAAATAGAACTCTTACAGAGATGGTGTTACTTTATAAAATGCAGAGCTCTTGCAAACAGATAAGATTACTGCAAAGAAAATTACTAGATCAAGATTATTTTGTTTACGTATATATCATGTCACAGTTCTAGAGAGCTTAGTGTTATATTTGCCTGTAACTACTGCCTGAAGGCAGTGCCAGGGCTGGAGAAACACACGTCATTGGAGAGAGCAAGGATCCCTGCCATTTTTGTAGTGGGAGGGTAGGTTACTGAGCTGCCTGCCAGGGGAAAGAAGTCACTTGTCTGAGGACTACAACTCAGAGGAGTGGAAATCACTGTTGAAACAGCATAAGGATCTAAATCAAGAGCCAAGTAAGGAGGAAATGAGAGGTGGGGCTATCAATTTACAAATTATTTTTAACTAAGAGAGAAACCTAAACCCAGTTATTAATATTTTTATTTAGCATTCAATTCTTCTTAAAAATGATATTCACCATAATTTATTTTCATTTAATAAGTAATTTTCCATGATGTGCCTGAGTATTGCTAAATAATACAAAGCTTTCCATTCCTTTATTTCTTTCCAATATGAATTTTTAAAAATGAGCTCAATTGTTCAGATCCCACAGAACCATCAACTTACCAGTCTTTATTTATTAATGTTCTTTCCTTACATCTTGTGCTCCCTTTTCTCCAAAGTATTTGTAAAATTCAATTCTTTTCAAACCCTTTGGTTACCATGAATTATTTCTGCCTTTTTCCCATGTATTGAAAACTACACATAATGCAGTATGTCTTTGTAAAGTTTCTTCCTTCCCCCACTTTATTTTATATCCTCTTTTATTATAATGAAAAATACAACCATAATCAGATTTTTATAAAGTAATACTAATGATTTAATAGTACAGTTTGTCATAATCCTCTATGCAGTATTTCCAGTCTCTGAAAAATATAAACACCTAAGACCCATCCAAATTATGACAGATACATCTGTATGTATATAAATTCATATATAATTGTACATTCACATGTTTGGTGACATTATATGCTAATACTAGCAATATGTACTAGAAATATTTGATGACGTATATAAAACAGATCTTACTTATGTTAGTATCACTTAAAATATATGTATATTTAATGGAGTATTGGCTACTGATGGCTTTTAGGTATTCCCTCTCAGGAAATTGTCCTCAGGCAAAAAGAATTTCCTTGTCTGAGGTCACCTCTCCCTGCTGGAGGTCAGTAGGCATCCAGCAACTGGGATCTGATACTGGGATATAAATGCCTTTGCCTCAAATTGGAGCAATTCTGAAGTATTATCCAATCTCTAGAGCTCCCAGAGTAACAACTGAGATATTTGGTGCACCTGTAACGCAGTTCATTCTTCTTTCTGTCCAACTTGCTTCCTTCATTCCTCCACAGATGTTGACCCTGAGGGTAGTCCCTTATAAATTTTCAGCATAAAAATCTTTGCTTCATAACCTGTTCCCCAGGCAAATCACCATAAAACTTGGTTACAGGAAGCTGACTCTAAAACAGGATTTTGGACCTAGATTACCTGCCACACAGGTGCAAAATAAGACCCCATTGGTTGCAAGTTGTTGCAAAGCAACTGTTAAATTTTGCCAATAGTTAATACCTTATCTTTGAGATTAAATAGATATGCAGTGGCAGGTAAAATCTTTGTTATTGTTTAATTTATTAAGTTCCTTGGAAGTGCAAATTATAAGAACAATTGTATCTTGATAGCTCATGATAGGTGCCATTTATATATTGGAGGAAGACATTAATTAAAAAGTAGATTAATTACTGAATGAAAGTCAATGTGTGATGGTGAAGTCCTCCTTGGCAGCATAAAAAGAGACTCTTATCTCCTACAGCCAGAGGGCAGGAAAGCCTAAAAAAGAAGCCCATGACTTAATTATAAAGAGAAGTAGAGTTTCAGGGAAGAGAGTAAAGAGAAATCTAATGAGTTGGACCCAGACTTAATTATATGAATAGCAAGTTCAGGGAAGGTAAATTTTTAGCCCCCTCTACACATCCCGTTTTTGCTGTGCCAAGCATGGCTGAGAAAGAGTGGAATCTTGAGACTGCAATGACTGGGATATAAATGCCTTTGCCTCAGATTGGAGCAATTCTGAAGTATTGTCCAATCTCTAAAGCTCCCAGAGTAACAACTGAGATATTTGGAGGAAAAATGCAGGCATCTGTTTCCCTTCATTCAAAAACCTACAGACTCCAGACTGCACTGAACTCTCTCTGGACCTGCAGAAGTAGCCCTCTCCTTATAGTTAGAAGGTAGAGCTACATTCTTGCTTAAAGCTATAGCAGCAGCTTCTGCCTTTGAAGACAACACTTGTACCCTGCAGGATTGGCCCACACTTCCCCTCATCACCAACCACTAGTTACTAAAGCCAAGTCACAATGGGCCTGGGGAAGTTCTGGGCATTCTATTATGATACAGTATATAACACTCTGACAAAGAACTCAGAAAATAATATTAACGTGCTGCTCTTGAAATTATGGAGAAAATAATGGCTCATACTGCATTAAATAGAAATGCCTATGGCAGATGCTGAAAGAAAGGATCAAAAGGCTTAGAGCAGTAAGCATGTTAGAGTGGATATACTACTATCTAAGGCTGAAAAGTCCACCAGCTACCTACATTTAACAAGCAAGTAGAGTTACAGTCATCCTAACGAGAGATGAGATTGGAATGAGAGCTGAGATAGCCTGAGGTATTGAATATGGTTAAGAGAGCACAGCATCTCTAGGGTCCAGGAAGCTGAACAGCCAATGAGCTCTTTGTTCAATTTACACAATCAAAGGAGGAGGAAGAGAGAGAGAGAGGGAGAGGGGAAGGAGAAGGAGAGAATTATCAAGAAACTGAGTCCTACTGTCTCAAAGTCATGATTCTTTGTCAAGATTATGGACCTGACAGAAAGGAGATGTCAGGTACTTAGAACCCTGCAGCACCACATCAAAAGCATGAGACCCGGATCCCCATGGCATTTACCACTGTTGCACTGATGTCTCTCTTCCTTTCACCCATGGCCACATAGGGTGGAGCTCAGTGTCATATCACTTATGACAGAGGGGGGAAAAGTACAAGCTTTTTTCAGAGATAGGTTAGCTGTGTATTTCAGTGCAGGCTAAAATGGTCTGCTGTTGTACTTCATCCCACTAAAGACAGTGCTAAAGGGAATTCCTGCAATGAGCAAATCTTCAGGTGGCATACTTAGTCATCAAATGTACAGAAAGAGAAGTGGCCCAAGGTTGGAATATTGTAAGACAAAAGCAGTGACAAATGGCTTGGCTGATTGGCCCAGGACTGGAAAGAGAAAAATCTGAAGATG